>CAIGRB010124536.1:0-62897 GCA_903798255.1 Fraxinus quadrangulata | reverse complement strand
ATACAAGAACCTTCAAGAGAGAGCGATAATAATTTGTACAACCAAGACTCAGATTCGGACCTCAGCTAATGATCATCGATCCACAAACAAATCTCCCAAATCACCTATCTAACACAAGAATCATAACCTCACAGCTTTACTTAGTGCAGATTTACCGATTTCATTTGGACTATCATAACCTCACAGCTTTACTTAGTGCAGATTTACCGGTTTCATTTGGAGTCCAAATGAAACCCCTGAATGATATCTAAAACACTAAACACTACACCAATAATACACAATACTATAGGCTCAGTACAAAGAAAATACAACAACGCAGCCACGATCTATACTGCTTAAAGACGAAGTAAAAAACCCTCGAAGAAAGGCTCACAAAATCGCCTCAACAGAGAACAGCAGAAGAGCCAAAATGAAAACATATGAAAAGTGACGGTACAGTAACTCTAAGAGGTTATTTATATCCCAATCTTCAGCCTTCAGACCCAATCCAATAGTCCAGGTGAGTTTCAAAAATAACAGATCTGGGTGAAAGCTAAAAGCCCAATAGAATCATGCCAAGTGATATGACCAAGTGAAAAGATGCCACTTCACTTATAAAAGTGGGTTTAATAACCACAACCCACAATCTTCACCTTAGTTATGAAACCCCTCACTTTCTTTAGTTACTACAATGCATAGGATGGGTATTTAACCCTACATCACCGCCCAGGTACTTGCAGAAGATTAACCAGTATTAATATGCAATAAAGATAGACAAATTCTAAATTTATTTAAAGGTATAATTCTAGTTCTCACATTAGATGGATTTACATTCATATGAATTTTTTCAAATATAATCTCACCAAATGCAATTTTCTCATGTATAAAATGGTACTTCACCTCAATATGCTTGGATCTTTCATGATACACATGATTTTTGCATAAAAGTAAAACACTTTGACTATCAGTGAAAATAGTAGGTGTCTCATATAAAAAATTCAATTATCCTAAAATTCCGTTTAACCAGACACACTCTTTTACAGATTTAACTATTGCCACATATTCAGCCTCAGTACTGGATAATGTGACAATAGATTGAAGTTGTGATTTTCAAGTGATACAATTATCACCAAGAGTAAAGAAATATGCAGTAGTAGACTTTCCCTGGTCTTTATCCCCAGTGAAATCAGAGTTTACATACCCTTTTAATGTTAACGGATCGGATCCCTTCTTAAACACCAAACCAACTCTAAGTGTTCTAGCTATATATATCTTAATAACCACTTTAACCCCGCCCAATATGGTTTCACCGGATTAGACATAAACCTACTAAGAAAACTAATAGAATATGCCAAGTCCGGCCTAGTTGTACCATAAAAAACATGACGGATCCTATGACATTAGCATATGAAATGTTTTTCATATCTTTAAATTCAGCTTTAGTTTTCGGACATTGAGCAGAAGAGAAATTCATGTGGCTGCAAAAGGAATGTTAACCGACTTGGCTTCCTTCATGCCAAATTTTGTAATGACTTTATTTAAGTATGTTTCTTGAGATATGATCAACATATTTTCCTTTCTGTTCTTATTAATAACCATTTCCAAAATCTTCTTGGCATTCCCAAGTCTTTCATGTTGAACTCAGATTTTAGGAGATTCTTGATTCTTAATATCTCTGATTTGCTAGAGCAAACAACATATCATCTACATATAGAAGTAGATACAACTCACTTCCAGCTTTAGTATTGTTATAATACAAGCAGTGATCATACTCGCTTTTCTTAAAATCGATCTTCAGTATATATGTATCAAACCTGATGTACCATTGCCTAAGATTTTGTTTAAATCCATACAAGGATTTTTGTAACTTGCACACAAAATCAAGCTTCCCCTTTTCTTCAAAACCTTAGGGTTGACTCATATAAATGTCATATTCTAACTCCCCATGTAAAAAAGCGGTCTCGACATCTAATCGTTCAAGTTCCCAATTGAATTGAACAACTAGTGCAAGAATCAATCTTATAGTTTTATTTTGATTACGGGAGAGAAGATCTCATTATAGTCAACACCTTCCGTTTGAGTAAAACCCTTTGCCACAAGTCGTGCCTTATATCTCAAAGGGTCATTAGAATTAATCCATTCCTTGATTCTGGAAATCCATTTACATTGAACAGTTTTTTGAGTTTCAAGTTTCTTTACCAATTTTCATGTCTTATTATCAAGTAAGGACTTCATTTCCACCTTCATGGCTTCTTTCCATTTTTCAGAATCAGAACTATTCGTAGCATCTTCATATCATGAGGGTTCTAAATTTTCTAAGGATTCACCAGAGATAAGAATAAAGTTAATCAAGTTGTTTATTTCATATCTCTGATTTGGTCTGACTTTTCTCCTTTCCCTATCTCTGACCAATTGATAATCTTGAATGTCAGTCTCATTTGTGGGAATATTTGTGTTCTCAATATCAGTCTCAACCTCAACTTGAGGTACTTCTATTTTACCTCAATCTGTGTTAATAATATTTTCATCAGATTGTTCAACATCAGATTCAATATTTTCAGGTTGAGTGTGATTTAGTCTAGCTAGCTTCACCTCAATCTGCGAAGTACTCTCTTTGGTTTGCTCTTTATGATTATCAATTTTGTTCTTCAAGCATGGCATTTCAGACTCATTAAATTCCATATTTCTACTATTAATGATCTTAATGCCTTCATCACCTAGACCCACAACCTGTACCCTTTTATCCCTTCAGGGTACCCAAGCATAACACATTTAATGGCTCTAGAGTCTAACTTTCCCTCGGTCAGATGTGCATATGCAGCACATCCAAACACCCTAATGTAAAAAAGGTTTGGTGGCTTCCCAGTCTAAAGTTCCCGTGGAGTCTTAAAATCGACAGAACTATATGGAGATCTATTTATCAAATAGGCAACTGAAGTTACAGCCTCAGCCTAAAAACCTTTAACTAATCCAGAACTGATCAGCATATACCTAACTTTATTTATAAGTGTTCTATTCATCCTTTCAGCGACTTAGTTCTGTTGAGGTGTGTGTTTAACACTTCTGTGTCTTACAATCCCCTTTTGCTTATAGAAGTTATCAAACTCAGCATTACAGAACTCTAAACTATTTTCAATTCTTAAAGTCTTTAACTTCTTATCAGGTGACTTTCTACCATCTTTAACCAAGTTCTGAATTTTTGAAAAGTCTCAGATTTATTTTTCAATGGATTTTCAATGGATAAGTCCAAACCTTTCTTGACTAGTCATCAACTATAGAAAAGAAGTACTTATTGCCTCCAAATGTGAGGTGACTCCTTGGTCCCCATAAATCTAATGGACATAATCTATGGGCCTAGAGGTGGTATGTAACCCAGTCTCGAAGCTCACCCTATGTGACTTTTCCAATAAACATGTTTTACAAAATTCAAGGAGTTCAATCATATCTTTCCCAAGTAGTTTTTGTTTACTTAGATACTTCAAACCCATATTTCCTATATGTCCCATTCTGTTGTTTATAATTCAGACTTGTTTTCAATTATGGTCAAAGATTTTGCTTCTTGAGGAGTAACAGTCTCTCCCATAAGATAGTACAATCCATTTCTTTTAGATCCCTTAAGAATTACCAAAGATCCATTCATCACTTTCGTTATTATCTGATTTGAATGAATGTCCCTCATCTTCAAGAATTTCCAATGAGATGAGATTTCTTTTAAGATTTGGGATATATCTTACATTCATTAATTGTGTGACAATACTATCATTCATATTAATGGAAATGTCACCAATATCAAGAACACTTTGAGAGTTATTATCACCCATATACACTTTCATGGGTTCAACTTCTATGTAATTATTAAATCATGACTTATTAGGAAATATATGGAATGTACATCCTAAATCTAAGATCCAATCCTAATCAACTTCTTCATCGGACATAGTCGTCACAAGAAGGTTATCTAATTCAGAACATACAGCTGAATTATTCAGTTCATCATTATTGTGATCCTTGTGTTTCTTCTTCCATTCAAAGCAATCTCTCCNGAATGAATGTCCCTCATCTTCAAGAATTTCCAATGAGATGAGATTTCTTTTAAGATTTGGGATATATCTTACATTCTTTAATTGTCTGACAATATCATCATACATTCTAATGCTAATGTCATCAATACCAAGAACACTCTGAGAGTTATTATCACCCATATACACTTTCTTGAGTTCAACTTATTTGTAATTATTAAACTATGACCTATTAGGACACATATGGAATGTATACCTTGAATTTAAGATCCAGTCTTTATCAACTTTTTCATTGGACACAGTTATTACAAATAGGCTATCTAATTCAGAACCTACAGTTGAATTATTCAATTCATCATTATTGTGTTCCTTATGTTTCTTCTTCCATTCAAAGCAATCTCTCTTAAAGTGACATAATTTTTCACAATGATAACATTTTTTTTTGTTTTTATCTCTTGATTTAGATCTGGTCTTAGATTTGGATTTGAATCTTCTATTGTTGAAGTTATGTTCTTTCTTTTCCGTTCCTCCTCTTTCAAACATGATCTCCTTTCTTGCACTTGTTTTAGATTCTTTCTTGATCTCCAATTCCCGAGATCTTAGAGCATTAGTGACAATTATTTGTGTTAGAGCATCTTTTGAGTATTTGATTGCATTCTTTATATCCTTTAATGAATCAGGAAAGGAATTAAGAAAATTCACGACAAGGTCGTCGTCATCAAATTTCTTTCCATTATGAGCTAGACTCTTAACAAGGATACTAAAGTCGCTCAAATTAGCTCCACAAGTTCTTTCCACTATTCATCTTAAAGCTAAACAGTTTCTCTAAGAGGTAAATCTTATTAGGCAATGTTTTAGTTAAGAACAAAGCATCTAAAACAGTCCACAAATCCCTAAGAGTGGTATGATCTTTAACTTGTCTTATTGTATCATTAGTTAGGTGCAATATAATAGAACTGTATGCTATTTCATTCATATCTAGAATTTTGTCAGGTTTAGCTTTCAATTCATCAGAAAATTTTTCAGGATCATCAAGGGCTTTAGCAACCCTTTGTTGGACCAATATGACTTTCATTTTCTGATTCCAAATCGAGTAATTGTGATAATTCGAATTGTGATAATTTGACATTCGAACCTATCACACATTTTGTAAAGGAGTAGTTATTACTCGTGGATATAAGTAATTTCAATCCGAATATCACTTAAGTTGCAGAAAATATTTTGAAAAATTTTCGTGCAATGTACGTCAAGTAAGCAAGACACCGAATGAAACAAAAATCTTACTAAAATATGTAGAAATTGAAGTAAGATCAAAACAATCAATAGCTGAGTAAACACAGTTGGTACCAAAACACTCAGATTGATAAACCAGAAGATAAATTCTAAACATGCTCATATTGCAGACAACCAAATTATCCAGCATGCAATACAGAGTATATTAACAGACTTACAAAATAATACTAGCATGTGAATCAAATTATGAAAGAACTAAATCACAGATTTACAGATTCCTAATTAGATTGTAAACCAATTACTGAAAGGGGTGAATTGAAAAGATCTCACCAAAATACTGTAATTAACATTATTTAGATTCCGGTGACTGTTTCCAATCAGTGCTGTACCCCACTCGTATCCAAGTTTCTCAGCTCAATTTAGGGTTTCAGCGACACTACACATTTGAATGCACGCATCAATACGAACAAGAAACTGAAAATTAATTTGAAACAACCTTACCCATGGCCTTACGAGGCTCTGATACCAGTTGTTGGGTACGATTTACCCAAGTAATGCACAAAACGGACTCAACACATTCAAGAACAGAAAATTGCATAAATGAAATAACACAAGAAATTGTTCACCCAGTTCGGCCAAGCCTAATCTTGGGGAGTTCAGAGATAAATGAATCCGTCACTATGCAAGAACCTTCAAATGAGAGCGATAACAGTTTGTACAACCAAAACTCAGATTCAGACCTCAGCTAATGATCATCGATCCACAAATCTGGTCCGGACTTGTTAAAATGATTGGGCTAGACTGTTAACCGCCAAGCCCGTTAATATTAAAAGGAAACAAAATGAAAGAAGGCAAATGAGTTTTCTTCCTTCCAAAGGTTGTGACAGCCTTTCACAGCCTTCTTAGATTGTCACAGCCTGTGACAGCCTTCTTAGGTAGTCACACTGCCTTCTTAAGTTTTAAAATTTGAAGAAAGCTTAAAATGAAGTGTTTCAAAATAATAACCATTAGATACAATAATTAAAAATAATTTGACTAATTAGTTCATTTAAATATTTCATATTTTTCCCCTATCGCAGGTCGGTTATTTATATTTTAATATTGATTAGTTAGTTCATTTAAATAAAATAAAAATGCACACTATGCCCAATTGATACGACGTATGTATATAGATTAGTGAAGACAACGGTACACCATGAACCCCATGGGGGGCATTATTACATAGCAAAAGAAAAAAGTATTGTAGAAAATAATGGCATTGTTAGAAACGATTTAGGACATGTTTAGTACATTGAATTTTATAAGATTGAGTGTGGATTAAAAATAGAAACATATAACAAGTTTTATTAATTGTTAAAGTTCAATTCTATTTCATAAAATGTACGGATTTGTTTATTGTTCAGACAAGATTGAATGTATGATTAGATTTTGAAACTAGGTTTAGGACCTGCTGAGGTTTCATAAAGATGTTCTGGGACAAAAATGATTTGGATTTTCTTTCTAAAAAGCTTATTTATTTCCTCCCTCCATGTGATGGGTGACAACCTTCAATGAGTTTATACAACTCAGATCCTGTTTACTTGTCGCCCACCCCACCCCAGCTCACCATTTAATATTGACTAAAAGGGGATATAGCATGTTCTTTTCTCTCTACTCAAGAAACCCTACTTCTCAAGCAAAATGGACAATACAAGAAACCTTCTTCTTCAACATCAAATCTAGAGACCACACGTAGGCCAACACTACCTTTATATAATAATAATAATAATAATAATAATAATAATAATAATAATAATAATAATAATAATAACTTGGATATTTTTTTTATTTTTTTTTATATGGAGCCCTCCCTATTACTAGGGTTTCTAGTATATAATTATAAATATATCAAGCAAAATTTCGTGTTCGAATATTTACAGAGATTACTAGTTTTAATTAATAGTCGTTGTACTTTTATCAATTCAATTTTGTGTCGATAGATTCATATTTGGAGAATGCTCCGACAGAATCACTTCCATTTCACTCCCGAGTTTGAAACAAATTTGAACATGTTGGTATTGTGTGCAGGTCAATATAATTTTTTTTTTCTGATATTACAACTTTTTATACTATCGAGAAAAATCCAAGCGAAGTTTTTTTTTTTTAATAGCTTCTAAGCCAGGTCAATTTATAAAGTAAAACCAAGTTGTAAGCATATTATCATAAAGAATCAAAGATGCTAATTGCATTAAATATGTTCTTCAAATTGAGGGCAAGGAATAAATCTTGTATGTGTATCTATGGTCAATATACTACGCGTAATTTATCATTTTTTAGAAAGATGTTTTGGGTTGAATTCAGAGGAATAAAATAATGAAGAAAGAGTTATGCTGCACGTACACAGCCGACGTGGCCCTTTACGTGCAGCATCTTTGATGAAGAAATAAAAGACAAAGCAAATCTTGATCATTGTTGACCGTATGATTTTACTTTCAATTGAATTAAAAAATATGGGTCGATGGAGAAGACAAGAAAAAGCAAATCTTGTTAATCAAGATCACTAGATCAATTTAGCATGATAATGAATGAGAATAAAATAAAGTGGTTAGCTACATGTATCTATACAATTTTGCTTGGCTTTTTAGTTGAGATATCCAATTTTGACCAATTTCATGTATGTATAGTTGAAGTACATGCACGTGCTTATTCTTCTCCAAACTTGAAATAAATAGGAGTACCTCACTTGAAATTGGCATATGAGCATGTGAAATCATGTCAATTTTGTCCTAAAACCTTGTAAGGCGAGCGCTGTTGAAACGGATATGTTGCTTCGCTATGGGTTAATTTTTGAGTCCTTCCATAAGATAGATTCATCATGGCAAGGGCATAACGACACATACGACTTATTGCAAACATGAGCATTAATTTCTTTATCTCAAATTGATAAGCTTAAATTTATATTGGTTTCTCGTACATATACCCCTTTATCATTCAAAACTGGGACACATGATATGCTTGAAGGCACGCTCACACATATATAGAGAAAAGATCTATTAAACACCATTGCTGCCTTGTGCAAAACAACAGTGTTGATAATGCCAATTTCAAGAAAAGATTAAAAAAAGTTGATAAATTAAAAAAGGTGCACACACTCGAAACTTGCATAAATGCAGTGTTAGCGCAACATGATGCTACCTTTAGTTTTAACTATAAGTACATCTATCGAGCATATTCTATATATTCAATTGGAAAAATAACATACTCGTTTACTTATTTAAGATGGCCCTCTCTAGAGGAGCATAGCGAACAAGATAATCACATGTTCTAGATATTGAATAAAACAACTTCAATTGTTGCAAGACTTTTTTTTGAGTGGAAATTGTAGATTTCGGAAGTTTGTAAATTAGCTTTTCGTGAGAATATTTACTTGATGCATACAAATTTTAGAGTTAAATTAATTAACATGCTTAGCATGTAATCCCACTAAATATTCCATCTTAAAGTAGAAAAGGCTATCAAAAGAATAGATTCCAAATAATGAGTTTTTTGACCTCTGATACTCTATATAGGAATAACCTCCATGTCTTAATAAAAAAATTGGTCTTAAATTGGACTGGTATAAATAAGAATAAACTCCTCCATGTCTTAATAAAAAAATTGGTCTTAAATTGGACTGGTATAAATAAGAATAAACTCTATATAGTAAGAAGTTATAATATTTCTAGGCCCATTTTAAGAAACTTCCCTCAACATAGTAATAATTATCGGTATATTGCAAAAAATATATGTTATCTTACTGTTAATGTTTAATATGAAATAAAATGTTTATATAAAGTTGTTTGGGACCAAAAAAAAAAAAAACTATGTTACCTTAAAAGTTTAAGACGACTTTGCATATTCAATACTACATAGATACATGTACTAGTTTATTGAAACTATGTCTCTTTTATCAATGTCTACTATACCTTGGATTTGCATGCTCTTAAATAATTAATAATGTAGTTCATAATTTATTTCTATGCAACTTACACTAAGGATAACTAAGTCAAAACAATTTGTTTTTTAAACTACATCTCTATTAAATTGTAATCTTTTCATAGTAATAAAATTAGTTTAATCACAACTATTTTATTTATTATAATGATATAATTAGGCTATTATACAATGATGACGTTTTCAATAGGATGAATTCGATTATACTTGGTAATATTAAAAAATGTTAAAATTGTTTTTCTTATACTATCCACTCACACTCACAATTCTGTACAAAAAGATGCATAGAAGGGGGCATGCTGTGAGATTATCACCATTTTCCTAAAATTAAAGGTAAACTACTAAAATTCTTAAAGAGCGAGATATATGCTTCTCATTTTTTAGGATAAATTGTATTAGAGGTTCCAGAATTTTCCAAACCTTTTATTTTTGTGTCCAACTTCCCAAACATTTAAAATACATTAATCATATTAAAAGTTTTAAGTCCAAAATTGATTGGACCTATCTAGAGCATAATATTTACTCTCATTTACACTAAATTCAATCACTTATGTATCTTATACTATAAGAGTCTACGCGATGATCATGTTTATGCTACGACAACTCTTTCTCAGTAAATGTTCAATATTATGAACTGTGAGAACTCGTTCATTTCTTTACTTCATTTATTTATATTATCTTTCGATAAGATGATACCGTTTTAATACATGTTTGAATCATTAATGAGATCTTAATTCATTTGCTTGCACAATGACTCCATTGTTATCATAATATAGATATATGGGATCAACAATATTAGAAATTATTTCAAGTTCATTGATAAACTTCCTGATCTAGACTACAACCTTTGTTGCTTAGGGGTAATGATGTATTAGGCTTCTATTATTGAATAAGTAGTTATTTCATGTTTGGAACTTTTCCAACAAGCCATTCCATTATTAAGAGTAAACTCATATCTTGATTGAGATTTGCTATCATCTTAGTCCAATGGAAGTAGTATCAGTGTATCAATGAACTCTCATTTTATTTTCTCCATATAAAATCTTCTTAAGATTTCATCTATATAGATTGAAATATGTCAAGTGATTTTTCGAATCTATCTCTATAGATCAAGTTGCTTTTTCTATATCTTTCATGAAGAAATTCGTTGACAAACACAATTTTATTGATTGAAGCATAAAAACGTCGTTTTCCATTAATAACATGTCATCTACATATAATGTTAGGAATACGACAATGCTTCCATTTGCCTTCTTGTAAACATATGGTTCATTTTTATTTTTTTTATAAAATCAAATCTTTTGATTGTGTAATCGAAGCAAAGATTCCAGATCCTAGAGATTTACTTCAATCCGTATAGAGATTGATCTAACTTGTATACCTTGTTAGCATCTTTGGAATCAAAAAATTCGTGTTGTGTCATATACACTTCCTTCTGCAAGTTTCTATTAATGAAAACAGTTTTGACATACATTTGCTATATCTCATTACAAGAAAAATTCAAATGGACTTTGCATTACTACAAGTAAAAAGGTTTCATCGAAGTCAACTCATTGTCTTTACTTATAACCTTTTGCTATTAGTGTTACTTTGTGTGTATAAATATTTTTATCCTTATCGACCCTTTTACTGTAAATCTACTTATAACCTATGTATTTTACTTCATCAGGTGGGTCGACCAAGATCCAAATTTTTTTAGATATATCAAGTTCATCTAGGATTTCATAGTCTACTGCCTTCTCTTTGAGTCTTGACTTTACATCTGTGTGATTAGTAAGTTCATTATCCTCGATTAATAATACCTGATTAGTAATCGTAAATTCATATATTTTAGGAGGTCGAATGATCTTACTAGATTTATGCGGAGTTAATGTGTCATCAGGAGTCTCTACTTTCAAATCAAGAATATGTCATTCAACAAGTGTGGGATCAAACTAAGGTTCATTTACTTGTTCATCTATATAGGTTCATTTTTTAATTCCTTCAAATTTTAATTTGCTCCCAATGTCCTCTCCTATAATGAACTTTTTTTCTAGAAGTATGGCATGTCTTGAGACCAACACTTTCTTCTCAATAGAATAATATAATTGGTATTCAATTGTCTCTTTTGAATATCCCACAAATATGTATTTATCTGATATAGATTCGAGTTTATCCGAATTAGTGTGCTTCACATATGTATCACAACCTTAACTTTAATATGAGACAAGTTGAGACTTTTACCTTTCCGTAACTCATATGGAGCTTTGTCAACCATTATATGGTTACGATTTAATGTGTAGCATGCGGAAATCAGTGTATGAACACAAAACAATTTTGGGAGGTTTGCATGGCTCATTATGATCACACCATATATAATAGTGTACACTTCCTCCTTGTTAGGTCCAATGTTGTAATGGCATGTTTGTCAACAAAAGAGTCTTAATTGAACACTTGTAAAAAGTCAAGGACTTGGATACAATTTTGTATAAATGAGTTAAGTTAAGGTTGAATGTTGAAAATAAGGAAAACGCGACATCAGAATTTCGCTAGCTGCTAGCTTGACTCATGCTCGAACGATAGAAACAGAGACGTTATCACCCGCCTATCGCCTAGCTGTCGCTCGAGCGACAACTCCCTCGCTCGAGCGACATATTTATGAGGTCAGACGTAATCCGCGATTTTGAAAAGTTTTACACGGCACATAACACCTAGGCGTCCCAAACTATAAATACAAATGTCCGGAACAAATTCCAGGTAGTTGCTTCATTGTACTTTCATTGTATAACACATTCACATCATATTTTGAGAGATCCAATAGCTTAATTATTTGGTGATTCATCCATATCATTCTTGAGATCCGGCAACCAAGTTTTGGAAAAATATCAAGGTTCGTGAATCCAAAACACCTGACTTCATTAACATTTTAAGGAATTTACTTTCTCAGTTAGACTTCAGAAAATTCTGGAGGTTGAAAGAGGTTGGACCACAAGCGCAGGAAGAAGAACGTGAATAGGTGATTCTTGAATATCCACTTGGAAGAGACAATTGAAGAAGATCGGGAGTCTGAAATTTACAGCGGATCTTGAAAGCTACAAAAGATAGATCAAGAGATCTAGTAGATTGGCTAAATAGTATCTATGTTAGCAGATCGTAAGTCGGACGAACAGCAGATCTTGGAGATTATAGGAATTACAACATCCGAAACTAGTGAAATTTGCTAGGCTGAAAACATACTGTTATCCATATTGTCTATAGTGGAGGCAACTGGTTTGGTCCCAAAGTTTTTACCTAGTTGGGTTTCTCCGTCATCATTTTGGTGTTCATTATTTATTGCTTTCCATATTACAAACTGTAGTATTCAAACTTAGGATAATTGAATTGTATGCTTAATTATCTAGAAAGTATTAAAAAGTGACTTGTTGCTTTTAATAGAATAATTCCACACGTCAGGTCGAACTTAGTTAATAAACTACGTATTTTGAATTGGTATCAGAGCCTAAGTTTATTTTTGGCCTTAATTTGTCAAGATGAGTAGTTTATTGTCCGTCCCGCCATACTTTGATGACAATAACTATGCCTATTAGAAAGTTAGGATGAAAGCGTTCTTAAAATCTATGGATGAACGGATTTGGTTGAGTGTGGTGAATAGTTGGAGTGCCCCTAGTACAACTATAGAAAACGTAGTGACCCCCACTACCATTGCTAATTGGACTAGGACGAATTTAGATGAATGTAACTGGAACAGTAAAACCTTACATGCCTTATTTATGACAGTATCCGCGGAAGAATTTAAGAAAGTATCTATGTCTGAGGTTGTTAAAGAAGTTTGGGATATTCTGCAAACCACACATGAGAGAACTCAGGTTGTTAAGAACTCGAAATTGTAAATGTTGACCACTAGGTTTGAGGAGTTTATAATGAGAGAAGATGAAACGTTTGATAGCCTTCTACGCGAGCCTAAACAACATAGTGAACTCTAACTTCAACCTAGGAGAAAAAATCTCTGAGTCTAAGATAGTGCGTAAAATTCTTAGATCTTTACCTGAGTGTTTCAGGCCTAAAATCACGACAATTGAAGAAAGTAAGAATAAACTCTTTAAGGTAGAAGAATTAGTTGGATCCCTCCAAATGTATGAGCTGACCTTAAATAAACCTGCTAAAGATAAATCTCTGGGCATGAAATCCGTGAGAAACATCCGGACCGAATTTTCTAATTCTGATTCACCGAATGGCGAGGAGTTAGCTTATCTGGCTTAAAAATTCTAAAAAATATTTAGGAAGAAAAATAAATCTCAAGAGAGACACGAAAGTGGCCCGAGTAAATCTAGTAGAAAATATAAATATGTGAGGTGTCATAATTGTCAAGGTTTTGGCCATGTTAGGAGTGAGTACCCTAGCAACAGGAGGAAATTTCGATAGGGCTATAAATACTACTCTCACTGATGACGAGTCTAACTTGGACAATCAGAGTGAGGAATCCACTCGTGAGGAAAGTGGAAAATATATTGCATTTACTACGAGAATTAAGAATGGATCTGACCAGGGGAGTGAAAGAGAAGAATACTTAGATAATGATGAGGATTCTAATGAAGAATCTGTGAGTGAGGAAGATATTCAAGAGACTTATGATAAAATGTAGGAGAGTCTTAAGATTCTTACTAAAAACAAAGCCCTATCTCGATCCTGAGTGAAGTGAAATTCATGAATGAAAATTTAGAGACTCGGGTTAAAAATCTCATCAGTGAGCTTGAGAAGTCCTCTAGTAAAGTCGGTGAATTGACCACTAAGAAAGAGACCTTAGAAATCTAGGTTAAGAACCTTCTGAGCGATATAGAATATTCTAAGTCTCAATTGCTTGCCTTCTCTAGTGGTTCTAAAAAGTTATATAATATTTTAGGAATGGGCAAGTCGGTTGGAAATAAAGGAGGTCTAGGTTTTAAGGAAAATAGTGTTAATACTTCTAAGACCACGTTTGTCCCTACTGCTGATCAGCCTAAACATGTGCCTAACCCCGATCTTAAGAATAAGAGATTTGTTAGACAGATGTTTACTAGACAGCGTAGGACCCATCGACTTAGGAATAGATATCAGCGTCCACATACCTTTGGTTATATGTTTATCCCTTTATGTTTTCACTGCAGTAAGTCAGAACACATAAAGCCTAGGTATCATCATTTCCTGAACAAAATAAAAATGATAACTTAAATAGAAATAAGAATTAGGATTATGTTGATCAGATTAACTTCTTTACTAATCAGGTAAGTAAATTGACCACGTTAATGACATAAATGACCGAAAATATTCCCATCACTAGAGAAGTTTGGGTGGAAAAAAGTGATCTAAAAAATCATGAAATAGATCACTGCCCTCTCAAAAGTAAGAGTATTTGTATACCTAACTGATTAGGTATGTGTGGTGCATGCTCGTACTTTATCATTATGAGACATTGATTTATGTATGCACCATATTTATTTGTTTTCTATGTAGAAAACTCATGCATTTTGTTTTATTTATTTTTTCTGTGTGTTTGACATTTTTTTGTACTTGGTGTATTCATGTTTTAATATAAAAACAAAACAAAAAAATTTGAAAAAAAAATAGGAATGGTAACTTTATTACAGCATAAGATATGACTTTCTTAAACTTACATGTTGTGATCATGTATGGACATAATTAATTAGTTGTATCATAGTTTTCATTACTTGTTTAGGTTATTATAGAGTACTTAGTATATGTGTCTTCATGTACCATCTGCACTGCACACACTATGAAATTGTTAGTGGAATTCTATTTTGTGTGTGAGATTTGGGATGACAGTCACATGTTAATAAGGTGACTTTGAACATAAATTGACCATACTTATTAGTCCTAATCTCAAGTTTATCCTCGATAATAAAATGCTCAATATCTTACGTTCTTATTTGGAGCCTACTTGACTCGAGTAATTGAGCCTATATGATTTCTCATAACCTGGTGTCTATGGTCAACTTACTTGGGTTAACCGACATAAAGTTCGCTACATGGGTCATTTTAGTCGGTTAATGAAGAAGTGTCTGTACTTAAAATGCGAAAAATAATAATGAGCTTACAATATTGAAATATATGAAAATAAAATATGCTCAAAGTTAAAAGGAGAAAAAAAATATCAAATACAAAATGAGCTTTTATTTACATGTCCTAATGTGCTTTAAAAGTAGAGGAACACACTCATTGGTAGTGATGTTTAGCATATCTTTTTCACAAAATTAAGGTTTGGAGTCTTGCTTACAAAGGATTGGTGACACTTTACACATATTAGTCATTTATACAATTTACTCCATTCTAACTTAAATTGATTATGTGGGGGAAGGTTTACTACTTGTTAATTATGCTTGTGCATGTTATTAACTGATTTTTGGACTGTTATATATTCATGTTTAAGATTGAACTTGAAATTGCATCATTAGTCATTTGTAAAAAAAGAAAGAGGGAATATACACAGGGGAAGCATTTAATGAAATTGAGATTTGATTTGCATCTACATTTTATGTCTGAGGAGTTGTTGGAGAAACACATAAATACATTTTCCCTACTGTATAAAAATATTGAGAACTTACGGTAAATGAGAGAATGTGCATTGCATATCATATGCATAGCTGTTTGAGTTTTGATATTTGTGATATTAATGTTTCGATTGGTGTTTTGATTGACATTAATATCACGTCTCAAACTAGCATGTTTATTTGTGTTCATGAGTTTTTGATTTCCCGTGTCACGTGCTTTTACACTGGGTATTGAGTTTTTCATTTCAGGAAACAGGTTTACCAAGGAATACAAGAAGTAGAAGAACTCGAATAACTTGGATAGTATAGTTTGGCGAGTTTATTTTATTTTCTTGACTTTATTTGTTTGGTTTTATCACAAAATGTCAAATGGGGAGATTGTTAGGTCCGATAATAATTGGCATGTTTGTGAATAAAAGGATCTTAATTGAACACTTGTAAAAAGTCAATGACTTGGGTGCAATTTTGTATAGAATAGTTAAGTTATGGTTAGAGGTCGAAAATCAGGAAAACGTGGCATCAAAATTTCTCTAGCTGCTCGCCTAACTCACACTCGAGCGGCAGAAACGGAGACGTTATCCCCGGTCTTTTCCCTCGCTGTCACTCGAGCGACAGGCTCCCTCGCTCGAGTGACATATTTATGCAGCCAGATCTAATTCGTGATTTTGAATAGTTTTACACTGCCCATAACACCTAAGCATCCCCAACTACAAATACAGATGTTTGGGACGAATTTCAGGTGGTTGTTTCATTGTACTTTCATTGTATAACACATCCACATCATATTTTGAGAGATCCAAGAGCATAATTATTTGGTGATTCATCCATATCATTCTTGAGATCGGCAACCAAGTTTTGGGAAAATATCAAGGTTTGTGAATCCAAAACACCCAACTTCCTTAACACTTTGATAAAGGTACTTTCTCAGTTAGATTTCAGAAGTTTCTAGAGGTTGAGAAAGGTTAGACTACAAGCACAGGAAGAAGAATAGGAATATGTGATTCCTGGATATCCACTTGGAAGGGAAATTGAAGAAGATCGGGAATCTGAAATTTACAACGGATCTTGGAAGCTACAAGAGATAGATCAGGAGATCTAACAGGTTGGCTAGATAGTATCTACGTTAGCAAATCGTGAGTCTGGAAGAACAGCAGATCTTGGAGATTACAGGAATTACAACATCCGGAACTTGTGAATTTTGTTAGGCTGGAAACGAACTGTAATCCATATTGTTTATAGTGGAGGTAACTGGTTTGGTCCCGAAATTTTTACTCAGTTGGGTTTCTCCATCATCATTTTGATGTTCATTGTTTACTACTTTCCATAAGACAAACTGTAGTATTCAAACTTAGGATAATTGAATTGTATGCTTAATTATCTAGAAACTGTTAAAAAGTGACTTGTTACTTTTAATAGAATAATTCCGCTTGTAAGGTCGAACTTAGTTAGCAAACTATGTATTTTCACTCCTTTCAGATACAACATTATGCTGCAGTGTATGATACAGAATCCAATGCGAGAGAATATCATTCTTCTTTAGATATTCTAAAAATTCACATTTAAGATATTCTTCACCTCGATCAAATTTTATATAAGAATACCTTTTCCTAATTGTTTCTCTACTTCTAACTTGGATCCCTTAAACGTTTTAAGAGTTTCATGTATGAATTTCATCAAGTATACATAACCATTTTTGAAATAGTTATTAGTAAATGTGATAAAATAAGAAAAACCTCGTCAAGTAGTAATTGATATTGTTTCACATACATTACTATGCATTAGGCTTGGTAATTGTTCAACTCTTTCTCCTTTCCAAGTAAAAGAGAATATGATCATTTTGCCAAAAAACATGATTCAAATTTTTCTAATAATTCAAAATCAGTTGACCCAAATATTCATCTCTCTATATTTTGAAAATTCTTTTTTTTTTTTTTTTTGCATTTATATAAGTTAGTCTGCAATACCAATATTATTTAGGTCATCTCTTTTATACCTTTTGATTACTTACTCATTATAGAATACTCAATATTTAGAATAAAAATGTCATTTTGTAATTTACCATAGCCATTAAGAACTTATCAAAATAAAAGGAACAACAATTGTCTTAACATTAATTGAAAAATAATTCATATCCAAATATGAAATTGAATTATTGTTTTTGGTAATAGTGGAAACAAAATAACATTTCTTTAATTCTAATACTAAGTCTAAAGACAATGTCAAGAAGTATGATCATACAAACAATACAGCAGCCCTTGCTCATTTCTAACTCACATGTCAACTTCTCTCTTCAACAGTAGTTTTCTTCTATTTAGTTTCTACATATTTCTACGAATATGAGATCCATATCCAATATCTAATAATAACAAGAAAGTAATGGAGTAGACATATTAACCTCAATAACAAAGATGCTTTAAGTAGAAGCTTTAGAAGACCTTTCTTACTTCTAGCTGATGAGATAAGCTTTACAGCTTCTTTTCCAATAACTTTTCATTTCAATATGATAGCATAGGTTATCGAATTCAGTTTTGTCATTCTTTAATTTGATTGCATTAGCTATCTTGGATTCTTTTCAAAAGCTTCCTCTAGAATTAATGGCTAAGACTTGTCCATTACTAGCTTTGATGTTGGGTTCAACCGTTTAAAGCATGTTCAGCAAATTAGGAAGTGTACTCTCGAGCTTATGCATGTTGAAATTTATAATAAATTGTGAAATAGCTCTCGGGAGAGATTGTAAAATCGAGTCAACACTTGATTCATGGATCAGATTGAACCCAATTGAGCCAACTTCTCAATAAAACTAATCATCTTTGTAAATGAACACTAACTAAAGTTCATTATGCCATTTTAAGGTGCTTAGAAATCTCATATATTTATACATGTGATTGTTCATTATACAATTTTTTGAGATGAAAAATCAAAGTGTATGCATACATACCATCATGTTGCTTTGGCAACTCAAGACATAGCTATAAGCATCATATATATTGTTGTATTATCGTCATCACTTTATTTATTATAAACATCCATCTCTTTCTCAATCGAATTCTCAATGAGTGTCTCTGGAAATGGCTACTCAAGAAAATAACCAATTCTCTCATATCTGAGAAAACTTCTTATATAGGTGCCAATTGAAAAAATTTAACCCAGTCATTTTGTTGTCATTTAGTATGTCCTCAAATTCATATGATTACTCATGATTCAAAAACGTAAATAGCAAAAAAATGAAAGAATAATATATAAAAAAAATACATCAATTAATTTAACAAGGTCTTTTATTAAATTAATTATGCTTTCACTATTTAAAATAAATTTATAACCCTCTTACATAAGTTAATAGAATCTATACTTGATTTCTAGTGGGCTGAGATTTATTTGTTATATTATGACCTTGAGTATACTCAACAAACTTTAATAAAATATTTGGAAAGATACTATTATCAATNATAGATCATTAAGTTGACAACTCTTTATCCTCACACATCTTATGTGTTAGCTTAACATGCCTCTAAAATTTATCTCCTTGAGTATACTCAACAAAAGATAAATTTTAGTTAGGTCAAACTCATCATTCAGAAATATCTGATATTTTATAGTGTCAAACATATCCCTAATAAATCAACCTTAAGTGTACTCAACAAGTTGAGATCTATTGAGGACTCTGATTTTTCACTATAATAATGGAAGACGAATATAAATATGATTTAATATTTTTAACGAGGGGTTTTGCATGCAAATATCTTATCGTAAATATATGGACTTTACTATCTAGTCTTCTTGAGCCATAAGAAAGACTAGTTGGTAAATTCCTAGGAGGGTATTACATTGATTCATAAAATGCTATATCTCTATTGTCTCCTCCTCTTCTTGCTTCTTCAATTAATCCAGCTGCAATATGTATCCTATACTAGTTGGCACGTAGTGTAACACCCCGAATTTTAATTATATTTTCATATGGACTAAATTTAAGGTTGGGTATTTAGCAAATGAAATAGCCCATGTCTAGCATTGTTGTCACACTAAAGTCCAAAACTTGAAGTGATAAATTCGATCAACTTATTTGCATAAATGATTTATTTGCTTACATGTATTTTTTTTTAAATTTTCATAAATGTGGTTTGAGTCGAATATTTAAGTATTATAGTAGTCGATGAATATATATCCAATATTAAACTCATTTTGTAGCTCGTGTTAAATAGTATAAATTGGGTTCAAAAATAAATATTTTTGGACTAGTTATATTCGAGTTATTTTGATAGAAAGAAAGTAGTTTAAATCTTATATTTTATTCATAAAAAAATAATAATAATAATAAAGTGAAACTTTCATTTGAATTAAGTTTAGTACGTTTATATTGGAATTTGAAAAGATATATAATTTAATATATTAAACATAATAAATTCATTAATTTTGATAATAATTAATTCAGTTGATCTTATAAATTATTCCATTGACCTCAAAAGCGTTTGGAATTTAAATGTTTAAACTGAAATGCCTTTTTTGTTTATTGGGGTTACATGTAGCATCTGATTTTATATATATATAATGTGAGTGTATTTTCTTTTCTGAAAAAAAATATATACAAGTTCATTTCCTATAGATTTTATATACACACAGTCTATTAGGAATAATTTATTTTACTATTATTCTACAAGCTATATTTTTAGATTTGTTTGATATCAATTGAGATAAGAATACATAGTGCAAAGTGGTAAATTCTTATTTCTTGATATTTATATAAATTTTGGCATGAAATACTATAAGGCATTCGGGTCGAATTCTATGTTAAATCCTTTGGAATTGACCGTTTGGTCAAATATGTAAATCCTACGGTATATAGGAATTCTTAAGAAATTCTTTGAGCTATTGGATATCGCGACTAGTTTGCTCTAAATATAAGAAAGTCGGTATGTTATGTCATTTTATATTTATATCATGTTAAATAAAAATATGCACATATTTTTACTAAATATTTTCAAAATACTCACTCTTACATTAACTTTTCAGATTAGAATGGGTCTCCACACGTGAAAGATTGACCTAGTAGTTCTTTGAAATTACAACAGACTCGTAGGTCCAAAATAAATAAGAGCCCGCAGACCCATAAAACAATAAGAATAAAACTAACAATTCAAAACATCCACATGGTCGAGTTCATAATCATCCACTAATAAAACATTCATCACATAAATATTTTTCCATAAAATATCTAATATTATATATAAACATGTTTCAAGTTTCTAGACATTAATGTTGTCTAAACTAGTTTAGATAAATTAATTGGAACAATTAAATAATTAATTAATCAATTAATTTAATTAAAGAGTTTATTTAATTAAAATCAATTTTTTATTAACCACCAAATTAGAGTCAAACTCTAATTCCAAGATATTAATGTGAAAATATTTGTTAAAATCAAATTTTATTTCAAATGTAGATCCAAACACAATATAATCTACATAAGTTTGTGCGATTGTCAATCCAGATTTGAGATGTTTGATGAACAAAGTTTCATCAACTCACCCTTTCTTATATCATTTCTCAAGTAGAAACATAATGAGTCTTTCAAACCAAGCTCGGAGAGCTTGTTTCAGTTCATACAATACCTTTCTAAACTTGAATACATGGTCAAGAAGATATAGGTCAATGAATCCTTTAGGTTGCTCAACGTAGGCTTCTTCATTTGAAATTCCATTTAGAAATACATTCTTGATATCCATCTGATAACATTTGAATCCCATTTGACATACAACAGACAATAGAAGATTGATAGATACAAGTATGGCCATAGGTACAAAAGTCTCTTCAAAGTCCACTCCTTTGACTTGGGTGTAACCCTGTGCTACTAGTCATGCCTTCTTTCGGACAATGTTTGCATGCTCATCTGATTTGTTCTTGAAGATCCATTTGGTTCCAATCACATTTGTATCTATTGATTGAGATACTAGCTTCCATACATTATTTTGCTCAAATTAAGCCAATCCTTCCTACATTACTAATAGCCAGAATTCATCACCAAGTGCTTCAATTACATTTTTGGGTTCAATATGTGACATGTAGCACACATTCTCAAGTTTTGTAACAAGTCTTCTTTGGATCATTATTCCATCTCCAAGGTCTGAAAGAATATTTTCTAGTGGATGAGCATTTTGGATCCACGTAAGAGGTTGTCTTTTGTTCTGCAGTTCATTGTTTTCCCTAGTAGGTTAACACCTTCGGTAACTGGTGTAGGATTCTCAGAACTTAGTACTAGCAGTTCTATCTAACTATTACTCCCTGAATATACAACACAGTTTTCTTGAATATTCTTATCATCTTCAATCTGTTCTCCCAAATTGTGAATCTCGGGTTCCTAAGAATAAGAGGAGAAATCATCAATGTCATCAATTTTGACATTAATGGACTTGATGATGATTTCAGTCATCATGTTGTAGACTCTATAAGCTATATTATTTTATGAGTAATCAATAAATACTCCCTCATCACTTTTAGGATCGAACTTCTCCAAGTGTTCCCTGTTATTTAATACATGTCATTTGCTTCTGAATGTGTGGAAATATTTGAGATTTGGTTTCTTTCTTCATAGGGAGTTTGTGAGGTATTTTCAAAGACACGTGGTTTACAATATAACATGCAGTATTAACAGTTTCAATCTACAATTTAATGGATAATTTCTTACTATTCAATATCACCCTAGCCATCTCTTATAAGGACCTATTTTTCCTTTTTACCATACAATTTTGCTCATGAGTTTTAGGGGTTGAGAACTCATGGAAAATATTATACTCTTCATAGAATTTAGAAAAATTAGCATTTTTAAATTCCTTTCTACGATCACTCCTAATTCTTTCAATTTTAGTTCATTCAAAGTATTTTTCAGTGATCATTTTTTTATATAAGAATGTGAATCTTTCAAAAATATCAGATTTCTTTCTTAAAAAGTGTACCTAGATAAATCATCAACAACCACATAAATATACCTCTTATCAATGAGACTTTAAGTCATTGGCCCCATGAAATCCATATATAGCAATTCAAGGTAGTGAGAGGTAGAAAGAAATTGTTCTTTGATAAGTGTATTTTTGCACACTTACTTAATACCTAAATATGCTTATTATTGATAAAAATGAGCGAATTTCTACTCACAATTATTTAATTATTACTTTTATAGGTAAAAATCACCCAAAGAAATAGAACATTGCAAAAATGAGGAGAAAATTACCAAATTTGTGCGAAATTGTGAATTTGAGGACCAAAATGAACAAGTCCAAAAAGTTTAAGGACCTTGGATGCAATTATGGAGGGCGTAAATGAAAGAAAATTCAAAAATTAAGGATCAAATTGTATAATTTTAAAGTTGAGGAACCTTGAATGCAAATTACTAGAGGACTTGTGTGCAAAAAGAAAATGAAAAAGAAGTGACACAGAAGTTACGCCTAGGAGCCACGTAAAAATTTGGGGACCTTTTTACTTTTTGTCCGAAACTCTGGGAACCAAAGCTACAATTTCTGAATAGGGCTTTTAAATTGAAACCCTGTAGCCTCGTTCATTTCGTTTTTCTTGCTGATTCTTTTTTGAAATTTCTTTTTCTTCTCTTTTTATCTTTCTTCTTTCTTTTTTTTTCTTTCTTCTTTCTTTTTCTCTTCTTTTTCTTGATATTTTGGGGAGCAAAATTAAGAGTACAAGAAAAATAAATATAAGGATTTGGAAAAATATTTGAGCAAGTCAAAGTCAAGCTTCAAAAAATGTTTTATCTATAACTTTGTATTTTCTCAATTATTTTGTCATATTTGTAATTTATTGAGTAAAATATTCTTCTTTTTATCATTTATATACATGAACTAAGTATTTTTGTTGAGATTTATGGTTGAAGTTAACCTAAATTTAAATAATTTTAATATATGTCTTTTAATGTCAAAATGCTTATGTTTATATTTACTTATTATTGTGTTGAATGTCTTTCATTTATTTGGTCATTAAATGATTGAGTTTAATAATTTGTACATTATTTGAGAGAATATTGTACATTTTAAACAAAATAGTAAATACTCTAGATTTGTGTAGGGGATAAAGATATACCCCTAACCTTAGGTGACCTATTGAGCTATTTTCACAAAGATTTAATAAGGATGCTTGGTTTTAATCGACATAAAGATATAGTAGGTTAATAAATCAATTAAGATTAATTTCGCTCGAGAGAGGTAATTAACAAAAATTGGAAAATCGAGTCCTACATTGTAAATAATTAATTTGTTAATTAGCTTATGGAAAAATTAATTAGGTGACGGTTAAACGAAACCTTGAATTCCAACCACATTTTCTTCCAAAATTCTCAAGTGTTTATGCTTTCTTATTTTATCAATTTTAGTTATTTTCCAAAATTAAAATCTTTATTGTGTGTATTTCTGTTTATTGTTATAATTAAATTGATTAAAGATGTTTAAACCAAAGCAAACATTTCTCGAGGGATCGACAACTCGGATTCAAAAAGTTCACTTTATTACTTGAACGTGACTCGTACACTTGCTATATATAATTTTAGTGAACAAGTTTTTTGCACAGTTGCCATAGAATATTTTTACTTTCATTACCACTTTAGTTAATTTTAGTTTTAATATTTTTAAATTTCTTTTAATTGCTTTTATTTTTGTATATTTTCGCAAACCCCCTATTGTTAATCTATCTTGTATTGGTATTGTCTCCTTATACTTTTCAGCTATAGTTGCATTATTTCAGTCTTAGTAAAATAACAAAGTGTTTGCAATGTCTAATCTTTATGTTATCTATGGAAATATGCTTAGAGGTCCAAGATGTGAAATTTATCAAGTGATACATTATACAGGGCAATGCTTGTTTTCGTGCACTGACGTATCAATGTCGAAATTTCTTTGGTTTAGACAATATTTGAAATGTCGAAAACAAGCACTGTATAATTTTTATATGTACCGAATGATTGGGATGAGGACATCAAGCTGGTGGGAGAAGGGGCCCCATATTGAATGAGAAGGCTCTTGCAAAGTATTATCATGAGCTTGCCAAATTGGATGAAGACGACATTCCTATGAGAGATTACATATACTGGGATAAAAATGGGCTATAATCCACTCGATGGAGATAATAGGAAAGACTTATTATTGCCCATGGAGTTTGATTGCGGACCAATCGTTTAACGCAATGAGAGTTCAACCATTGAAGAAGATCCTAAAATGAAAGAACATTTAATCACAAAGGAACTAACCGAAGATGGGGCAATCAATGAGGAGAAAATCAACTTACATTCTTCGGATTTAGTTGATTGCCAAGATATTGACTTTGTGATTAAACCCAATGAGGAAGTGGAAATCTTTATACTACAATTTAAATTAGATGAAATAGGCAAGCCTGTTATATAAAAATGGGCAATGTTGAGTTTTGGAGATCCAATGAAAAGTAGAACAAAGCCAAACGAAGAAAGAATGGCAATGCATCCAAAGCCTTCTTTAAATACCCATGAGTCAATTGTCAAAGTCGAGTTAAAGACTATAAAAAAAATTATTCGGAGGCAACCCAATTTTCTAACTTTGAATCCTTTTATTTACTTATATGAATTTTCATGTTTTTATTTGATTAGCTATCATTTTTTGTAGGTGGTTTTGAAGTCCCACATATCCATGGTTCTTCACAAGTTTGGGGGTAGATTGGTGTACAAGGAAGTCATTTGCCCAAGTGTATTAAAACTATCACAAGTCCAAGTAGAGCATTGGTACCTATTCACCAAATGTCCGATTGGGAAAGTTTCATTACCCTTTCTATTATTTTATCTTATTCTTTTACACATTGAGGATAGTGTATAATTTAAGTTTGGGTGACTGTGCTTTAATTGTTAAGATTTTGTGTTGACATGTTTGATAGCTTTGCCGAATTTGGATATTTTGATGTTTAAAAATTGTTATTGATTCGTGCGTTATGACCAAATATGTTATTTGTGCCTAAAGTTTTTAAAATTGCTTGTCCGTGTGAGATCACAAGTTACTTTGAGTACAATAGTCACGATTAATTATTATCTAGATGTGGAAACTTTTGAGTGATGGATAGATTGTTTATGAATTGGTAGAATTAGGTTGTGAGTTGTGCATAAATTTCTATCAACCTTATAATCGCTTCTCTTTTACTTTACCATATTTCGAGATAAGTTTGGGGATGGATGAGCCGGTGAAAGATATTATCCAGAAGTGTGTTGATTCCATATATGTTAAAAAAAATGTGTGGAGTGTCTTTTGTAAAGTATAAGCTAAGTAATGACCATATGATAGGGATTTCTTAATCACATTAGTTTTATTGTACTTAAAAGAATGACTTTGCATTTGTTAAGTCTTAGACCTTATTTCGTAGCCTTTTTTATTCAAATTATTAAGTCTGTTGGGGTATCTCAAAATCCGGTACCATTTGGCCTCAACAACCGAAGAGTTATCGATTTAAAGCTCGCTACAAGAGTTAATAAGAAAGCTTAAGGGAAGGAGGTCAATCATGAGCTTTTATTGAAACTTTTGGTGAAATTGTGCAATTATATTTGATGTTTGGGTTTAGATAACTAATGAGTTTAAATTATTTAGTATAAACTTAAATGTCAAAGCACTCATCTAGTAGAGAATCATCACGTGGATAGATTTTCGACATTGCCAGTTAGACCCAACCAAACTAGAGTGGGAAAAGAAAAGAGTGATTGAGAACAACCTTTAGATTTACACTTGAAAAAATAAAGTAAATATATATTTAAAGAATGTGAATCTCACGAGTGGGAAGGAAATATTTGACCATAAAGGGTCGGGTTGGAACCAATTTTAAAAAAAATTCCGTCATGACAATTTTTTCGTAATTTAGATGATGATTGAAAGTGATTATGCACACTCATACATCGATCGAACATTGGATAAGCTTAATGGTAGCATTATTTCGAGGTATATTTGTGAATTGATTACACAATTTTACACTCATTGATAATTTTAACGAATTATCTAATGTTGTTAATCTTTATCATGTGTTACTTGATTATATTAATAGATAGTCTTACTCGGGACGAGCAAGAACTTAAATTGAAGGTATTCGATAAGTGAATTTTTGTACACTTATTTAATACCAAAATATACATATTATTGATAAAATTGAGCGAATTTCTACTCACAATTATGTAATTATTACTTTTGTAGGTAAAAATCATCCAAAGAAATAGAACAAGGCAAAAATGAGGAGAAAATGACCAAATTTGTGCAAAATTGTGAAATTGGGGACCAAAATGAAAAGTCTAGAAAGTTGAAGGACCTTAGATGCAATTTATGGATGGCGTAAATGAAAGAAAAGTCAAAATTTGAGGATCAAATTGTACAATTTTAAAGTTGGAAGACCTTGAATTCAAATTACTAGAGAACTTGTGTGCAAAAAGAAAAAATATAAGAAATGACAGGCGCCATGTAAAAATTTGGGGGACCTTTTTACTATTTGTCTGAAACTCTGGGGACTAAATTTTCAATTTTTGAATAGGACCTTTAAAGTGATTCCCTAAAGTCTCATTCATTTTGTTTTTCTTGCTAGTTTTTCATTGGAATTTCTTTTTATTTTCTTTTTTCTTTCTTTTTCTTGGTATTTTGGGAGGCAAAATCAAAAGTACAAGGAGAATATATATAAGAATTTGGAGAAATATTTGGGGAAGTCAAAACCAAGCTTTAAAAAGGATTTTATCTATAATTTTATATTTTCGCAATTATTTTGTCATATGTAAAATATTTTTCTTTTTATTATTTATATAATATGGGCTAAGTATTTTTTATGGGATTTATGGTTGAAGTTATCCTAACTTTAATTAATTTTAATATTCATCTTTTAATATTAAAATATTTATTTTCATCTATACTTATTATTGTGTTGAATGTATTTCATTTATTTGGTCATTAAATGATTGAGTTAGTGATTTATACATCGTTCAATAGAAGATTGTATATTTTAAACGAAATAGTAAATACCCTAGGTTTGTGTAAGGGATAAAGATACATCCCTAACCTTTTAATATGGTTATTTGGTCTTAATTGACACAGAGATATAGTATGTTAACCAATCAAATTAAGGTTAATTTCGCTCGAGAGAGGTAATTAACTAAGATTGGAAAATCGGGTATAACATTGTAAATGAGTAATTTGTTAATTATCTCGTAGAGAAATTAATTAGGTGACGGTTATGCGAAACCATGAATTATAATCACGTTTTCCTCCAAAATTCATAAGTGTTTATGTTTTCTTATTTTGTAGAATTTTAGATTTTTTCAAAATTGAAATCTTTATTGTGTGCGTTTCTTTTTATTGTTAAAGTTAATTTGATTAAAGTTGTGTAATCGAAAACAAAGATTCTTCGATAGATCGACAATCCGGACTCAAAAAGTCAATTTTATTATTTGAACGTGACCCGTGCACTTGCGGTATATAATTTTAGCAAACAATCTTGCTTATATGCAGTTTTAGTTTGTTTACCTTTTGACATGAACCACACACATTCATGTTTTTCTGTGAGTTTAGGAACTTCTCTTATTGCATTAAGTTTTGTAAGTCTGACAAAAGCTCCATAGTTCAGGTGTCCCAATCGTTTGTGCCATAGGTCTGTAAAATCTGCTTTTAAAACATGACATAAAACATCAGATTCAAGCAAATAGCATTTATCACTAGACCTAACTGCGTATAGAACACAACTATCATCATTTTTCAAAACATTAGATGAACTTTTAGTAAACATTACCACGAGCTCATCATTACAAAGTTGACCTACACTAATTAGGTTAGCTTTCAAGTTAGCAATAAACAACACATTTTTCAAAGTGAAAATTACAGGACGAACTTTTTTTTTAAGTTTTAATTTCAAAAATAAGATTAAAACTTTTTTTCTTACAAAAATAAGGTGATAATTCAATTTTTAATGGTAAATAATAATATTATAAGATTAAATTAATATATCCACCACCACTCCTCCTTGCCCCATCCCACCACACTCCAATCCAATCAAACCCATTTCATTTTCTTTTTCCTTCTTTCTCTATCTCTCAATTCTTTCTCTATTATCTCTTCTACCCATTTTTCTCTTCTTCACCAGTGGGTGCCGATACCCGCAACGGGGAACCCATCGTCGTTGAACGACCACTATAAGTGGTGAGCCATGAACGTTGAATGGTGCTTGAGTTCACTAGTGCTGAGCAGTTTGTGGTTGTTTTTTGGTGGTTTTACGATGCTTTTGTGGTGGTTTTTTAGACGATTTTGTGTTGTAGTGATGATGGTCACATGTTTATAGAATGTATGTCAAATGCTATGTTGATATCTATTGTGGTATCTATGGTGGTGATAGGTCACATGTCATTGTTCATTGGTCATAGATATATGTCCATTTATCATAGATCAAATAGAACGGGTCACTGATCATGTTTACATGTCACTAGTCACAGTTTATGTTTACATTCACAAGTTATATTGCATAGGTTGCAAGTTTCATATCAAAATTAATTGTTATAGATCATATGTCACATCTTTGTGTACTGATAAAAAGTCATAGATTCAAATTTGCAGGTAACAGTTATATGTTACATGCCATGGGTAATAGTTCACATGTCACATTGTATAGGTAACACATCAATGTACACAGGTTACATATCCAAAAAAATTGGTCACATGTCATTTGATCAATATCACAAGTTATAGGTTACAAATTCAAGAAAACTAGGCACTTGCCTTTAATTTCTCCAACCTCAGTTATTATTGTTTCCTTCAAAAATTCTGATATACAGTGCCGACAACTTCTAATTTGTAACCTCAATCATCCAGCGGGTTTTATTTAACAAGATATCAACGATGAGAATCAAAGTTATTTGCTCTGGCGAATTCTCCATAAATTCTCTCTTTGTTCGATCTTCTGATACATGGTACAAACAACTTCCCATTTATGACCACAATCATCCTATAAGTTTCAATTAACCAGATTTCGACGATGAGAATCAACGTTATTTGCTCCGATGAGTTCTCTATAGATTGTATCTTTGTTCGATCTTCTGATATACAAGGCTGACAACTTCTAATTTGTGACCTCAATTGTCCAACATGTTTTAATTAACCATATTTTGAATGTGAGAATTGATGTTATTTGCTTCAACGAGTTATTCTCTCTTTGTTCAATCGTCACTGTTAAAATGAAATCATGTTTGGAATGGAAATATTGTAACTAAATGCTTGATTTTAGTAATTAAAATCTAATTTAATGTATACTATATATATTATTTACCACTTGACTTTTAGATTTTTAAATTTTGTTTCTTAAAAATGAAATTGAAAATAATAAACACCTAATTTATGTATTTTTCCTTTTTTCAAAATAGATAATCCATCTGTCATAATTGTAACAACATCCTCAAATTTACTTTGGGCACTTTCCACAAGTAACAAGTCCACCTGCATGACGTCTAAAATTTTTTAGCATGGAGTGATCACTAGTCATGTGATTCGAACATCCACTATCAAAATACCAAGAGTTAGGTATAATAGACATAAGCTATATGAACCACATAGTAACTAAGATCACGTTTTCTTCTAAATTAGGATTTTGCTTTAATGTGGCAACTAACAAGTTAACTCTTTTTGTGTGCTGTTTCTTTTGTGATAAACAATAAAGTGAAACATGTCCTTGTTGACCACAGAAATTACACCTGACAGTGTGTTGTAATTTACCTATCTAATTGTGAGCTTAATGTTTTACCTGATTGCCTGATGGTATGATCTTAATCAACTCATCAGCAATAGATGGTCAACCATTGATACTATCCTGATGGTAGAGGTATTGTCTGATACTTTAGCTGCAGCTTTAGGGGTCTCATATGGCGATTTTTCATATCCAGCTGCTTGACGAACTTCAATTGAGTGGATTCTTTCGTTTTTCCTTTCCCTTCAAAACCTAAGCCTTTTTTGATGTTTGTAGTTCTTCCATAGATGAGAACTTCATTTAGACAGGTAGATCTGATGGTCAACTGTCTAACTCTCTCTTTCGTGTATTCTAGTTCTGCCAGGAGCTCCAACATTTGATTTTCTTTTTCATTTAGCACTTTGGGCATGGCATCATTTTTTATTTCAATAACATTCCCCTCTACTTCAACAAACTCCATCATTGCAAGGAGTGTAACATTCTTTCCTTGTTCAACTTTCAGGCTTCTTTTCAATATTTTGCATTCTGAACATAGGTTGCTTATTTCGGTTGTGTTACTTTTTAGTGAGTTTGTACCTACAGGCAATAGTTGTAGCAAATCAGCACCAGACTGGAGGTTAGCAATGAACGAGGTTACCTGGTTATCGTCTGTTCTATCCTCCTCGTCCAAGTTCGACTCTTTGTCGTATTTGCACATTCAGCAACTATGTGACCAAATCTTTTGTATTCATGACTATGAAAACGCTTCTGAGTTCTTTCCACAAATGGGGAAGGATTTTGCCATGCATTTTTAAAGGATTTCTTCTTCAGCAACTTGCAATATATCGAGAGTCTACAAATGAGAAAATAGCAATTAGCGCTTTAGAATTTCAACTAGCATTATTAAAATGAGTAGACACCTACTCTTCTATCTTTTTCTCTCTTTCTACCTTGATTTTTGTCACAATAGGAGTTTTATATCCATATACAATTGAATCCCATGCTTTCTCATCTAAAGATTTCACATAGACTAATATCCTAATTCTTCAATACGAGTAAGTTCCATATAGAACATGGGGTAAATGGTGCACCGTCCATAACTAGGTTTAATATAGATTTCACTTTTTAAAAGTGAGTCCTCTCTGATATCAAGTGTGAATTGTAAAACTTATTAAATTAAAAAATCATGTCTCAATTACCCAATTTAGACATACACGTTATAAGAAGTTATTAAGGCAATGCTGATCATAGCGTGTAGACAAATAACAAGTATGAACAAGTATTCTATAAGATTTACTCAATTGTGAAAATTAACAAGTATGAACACCAGATATAGCGTGGTAAATCCTTGAGGAAAACATCTACGAACTCTTGTGCCATTGGTAAAATAATACACTATCAAATTATTAAAAATATAATAGTCTCGATTTTGTAATTTCACAAAATTATCAAAAACAATCGAAAAAAATTAAAGAACAACTCCCTCATTTTCTTTCTCTTTTGACATGTTGAGAAAGTGGAATAAAACCCTTCAGTCTTGACTTCATCACCACTTTACTATTATATTCGATCACAACCACTACTTGTATTAAGATTCACAAATCTTAACTCATGCTAAATAACCTAATCTTCGACTAGGATTATACGCTCAAGCTCAGATTTTTTTTCTTCAATTACTGCTAAAGAAGAATGGTTTGTTAGGAGATCATTCAATTATGCAAGGCACTAGGTGAGCTCACTGGAATGTGGTAGAACTCGTTGCAACAGGTTCATCGACTGCGTATACAGATTTCTCAAAGCTTATTCGTCCCTTGATGATTTTCTTTATTTATGTAAAGTCTCCTTCAAGACATAAATTGATCTTACCTAGAATTCACCAATTAAACACGATAAGAATATTATAGAAACATATTAGATTTATTCAATATGGTAAACACTTAACTTAAGGACAGTTTTAATATATTAAATAAATCTTTCCTTAAATTTAATTATTTGACCAATCAAATAAAATCTAAGATGGTAGGAAGAAAATTCTGTATAAGCTACAAAATAATTAATTTAATTATTTTCTTCAGTTTTCTCATTATTTTGTGTGACAGAATGATGAGAATCATCACCAGATTGCTTCACCTCAATCTTAACCCTTTTCCTCACATTTTCAGATTTTTCAGAGGTCTCTAAAAAGTCTGCAGGTTATTTTTCAGACTTAAAACAAGGCAGATCATCTTCATTAAATGCCACATTTCTACTTATAATGACATTATAACCTTTAAGCTTTCTAACATATAGTCTGTAGTCTTTAACCCCTTCCTCTTAGCCTAAAAAAACACACTTAAGAGCTCTAGGTTCTAATTTACCTTTAATTTGATATGCAAATGTTGTACACCCAAAAATCCTCAAGTTTCTGAAGTCTACAGGTTTTTCTCTCCATTTTTCTTCAGGAATTTTAAAGTGTATAGCACTAGAAGGGCATCTATTGATTAGATAACAAGCAGTTTTAACTGTTCACCCCAAAAAGTTTTAGGTAGGCCAGAACACAACAACTATCATTCTTTCAGTCAAGTCATTTTGTTGTGGTGTGTATGACTATTCTATGTCTTAACATACCAGATACTTTGCATAATTTATCAAACTCATAATTGCAGAATTTCAAACCATTATCAGTTCTTAAAACTTTAATTTTCTTATCAGTTTGGTTTTCAATTAAAAGTTTCCATTCCTTAAAATATTAAAAGTATCAGATTTTGATTTTAGCAAAAAAATCCAATTTTTCTTGAAATATCATCAATGACAAGCAAATAATATTTAAAGTCAGAAGGTGTGCACACAGATGCTGGTCCCTAAAGATCAGCATGCAAATATTCAGTATGGAGATAGATTTATGTATTCCAGACAAAAAAAGGTAATCTATTATGCTTTCCTAAACTGCAATAGTTACAAAAACTCAATTTTTCAATAATATCTTTACCAAAAGTATCATATTTTTTTCAAAATCTGAAGACATTTATCACTAATATGGCCTAATCTTTTGTACCATATTTGTGACTTATCATTTGAGACCGAGATTACTGCTGAAGTGGATTCTAAAAAATTTTAGTTTGTAAAATGTAAATGCCACATCTCTTGGGAGCTTCTACAATCAGCAGAGAGCTCCTCAAGATTTTAATGTATCCCTTATTGATCACAATGTCAAAGTTAAGGCCATCTAAAATTCGTAAAGAGATCAGATTTTTTTGTAAATCAGGAACATATCTTGTCTTTTCAAGAATCAACTTATTATCCCTTATTAAGTTTAAAGTGATAGTTCCTATATCTTTTCTTGATATGTCATGTGATTACCCATTAAAACCTTACCACAAGTTACATTTTCAAAATCAGTGAACCATTCCTTATTAGGACACATATGGTAAGTGCAACCAGAGTCAAGAATTCACTCTTGACAATGTGGACAGCTAACAGCCACATAAACTTCATCAATATTAGAGTCATTGTAAGCCAAAGCAGCCGCACCATCATTTTTAGACTTAATTTTCGAGTCAAAAAAATCTTTTAGGACACTATTTAATAAAATGATCTTCTTCTAGACAATAGAAACATTTTTTTTTTTGTCTTCTTTTATTTTTGTCCTTAAAGTTGCATTTTTTCTTATGTCCAGGTTACTTATTAAAATTACTATTCTTGGGATTAAACTTGAACTTCATCGTCAAATTAATGCCGCTAACAGACTCTTTCTTATCAAATTTTAACTCTAACTCTTTAGACCCAAAGCATTAATGATCACTTTAGTGGTTAAAGTGTCCCTCCCATATTTAATTGCACCGTTAACATCTTTATATTTATCACCAATTGAATTCAATAAGACCATAGCCAACTGCCCACTTGAGAGTTTCTCGTCACAGTTGGCAAGGTCACGGGATAGTCTGTTAAACCTATCAATATTGGTTTCAAGGTCAAGTAAAGGGTACAGTTTAAAACCAAAGAATTGTTTTAAAAAATACACCTTATTAGGCATGGTTTTATTCAAATAAGTGGTTTTCATTTTTTTTCCAAAGTTCAAGAGTAGTCTTAGTCTCACCAATTTCTTTAATCACATTGTCACACAAATGCAAGAAAATAGTACTCCATGCAGTTTCATCTTGTTCAGTCACTTTACTAGATTCAATATCAGTAGGCCATGACTCATCAATAGTCTTAGCACATTTTTGTTGAAGTAAAAGAGCTTTCATTTTCTGGCGCCAGATACTAAAATCTCATTTGCAATTAAAAACTTCCATTTCAAACTTTAAAGAAGTCATTTTGAAAAGTATGAATGAAAATGGATGTCTACAGATCAATCAAACACCAAAATGTAACTTGAAATGCAGATTCAGACAAGTTTCACCACTCAAAGGACACAACAGAGCATTCAAATTGCAAGTACAGAGAGCATGCACTTCAGAATAGTATCACAGTGTACACAATTTATCTAAAACAATACAATCACAGATTATAACAGATGCAAAAAATATATAAACTAAATGATTAAGCTCATATAATACTTCATAATGATCTTCAGAAATTAAGATTATCAAGAATCTTGACTGTTTGATCCAAGTAACCCTCAGATTTCAGATAACTCTTAGGGTTTCTGGACAAAGGAATTACAAGGAGTCAAGAGTTCAAGTTTTTTCAAAAACACAAGACAGAATAAACTTCAAGAGGTAGAACAACTCAAACAAGACAACAAACTCAATCAAGTCAAAGAAAAAGAAAAAACACCCAATCGAGTCATAAAACTCAAACACAAAATACAGCTTGATTTACACGTGAAAAATTCAAGAAATGAAAAGATCTCACCAAGACCCCTTATTAGGGCTTCAAGAAAACACGAACAGTAGCTCAGGTAAAGTCATAGTGTCAAGATCGAGTGCACACAATATCAAAAACTCCCTCCAAACGCTCTGATACCACTGTTGGAAGGAGTTACACTGATTAGCTTACAAGATCAACAAATTGTATATGCCAAAGAAAGCCAAATTGAACTGAAAAACTGAATACTTATCTTTATTACAAAGCCCTCAGGCCAAATCACAAACTACAGTGCTTCAACCTCAAGAATAAACCATCGTTTATGCTCGAATCAAGTCCCAAAATAGAAATACAAAAGTAGACACTCAGACTAGACCAATATTTCACAAATACAAGATCCTTCTTCAACTATAGCACACGGTTCACACAAGAACCAAAACTCAAACAATGAAATCACACAAGATTACAGTAATGAGTGAAGATCAGAAATCAATTGAATATATTTGATTTCTACAGAAGAAGATGAAGTCTCAAATAAACGGCGCAAAGAACACAAGAGAAAAATGGAAGAGTTTCGAAGCCGAGTAAAACACTCAAACCCTATAAGCCCTTTTAAAAGAGTCACTCAATAGTCACCATCCAACGGTATTGAAAGTGACACATGGCGACATCTGAGGCATCCAAAATCAGGTAAGTAAAACACGATTTCTAACATTTTTATAACACATTTCTTGCACCAAGTAAATACAACAGATTGTAGGCTGGGCTTCAATTCCAGCTAGGTCATCTCAATTAGGCCCGATGGTTTTTGCATCATTGTGCCAATTTTTTCCTTCAGAGATATTTTGGCATTCCTACCCCCGTTCACGACCCCCCCTTCCCCAGCTCCTCCCATCATGAATCCACCACAGCGTAGTAGTGGTGGTTGGATGAAAAGATAGTTTTGTGGGGTTTTAAGGGGTGCAATGCAAAATGTGCACATTGTTAAGAGTAAATTTTCAAATAAAATTTAAATTTGATATCATGGAAAAATCAAGGCGTATTTACAAGTTTCCCTAGAATTACCAAGTTACCATCCCTAGACACTTGCAAAGTTTGAACGTTTTGCTCGAGCTTTTGAGTCAGATCATGGACAATTTCTGTAAGAGAGTGCTTGTAGCCTTCCAAGAATTGGCACAACCTTCTTCATTAATTGTATAACGAAACACAAGAAATGCAATTGAGGATTTTATGTAATCTAAGGTTAAAAGAGAGGGACAATTGCGGATTATGGTTTCCAAGAATGTTGGACTTTAACAAGACACACCAGTAAGAGCCAATGGTCAACCTCTTGACAGAGAAAAGAGAGAATCACAAATCCCAATGCATGTTTGTTGACCTGCTCTAGTTAAACAAGTAGAACTATATATACGAGTTAACCTACCTTTGTAGAGATTCGATATAATATGCACTTTTTAACAAGTTGGACCAGTTCAAGAAACATACGAGTGCATAGCACCACTTTCATATTTGCATAAAAAGTGGTGTGTTAGAATTTTTTTGAAACTCTAAATCTCAAGAACAATATGGACCATAATCATTTGCACGTAGCATGACCCATGGCACAGCACGTTTAGAGAATTTATAAGATTCGCGATGAGAAAACTAGGCCTGACAATATTTCTTTTTGATGGCTGGGTCGCGCATGATCCGGCTCTCCAGATTGGTCGTGAGCCATTTGATGGCCTCTCGGGACATGGACTGGTCGATCGTTTGACAAAAGATAAATTTCAAAGTAGTAGTTTAGTTGTTTGTGTTTTGAATTCTAATTGTGGAAACCATGTTAATTTAATTGAAAGTAGCATTCTTGATTAGCAGGATTTCCACTCTAACTAATTAATTTAAAATAATTACTCTTTGTTCACTTCAAAGTATATAAAATCATGCAATCTTTCAATACTTAACTAATTAATCATTCCTTAAATCTAGAATGTAGGGTACGAGACATACAAGTATGTCTTGGTTGGTTCATAATCCTAAAAAGGCTTCTCACTTTTTACCACTTGTCGAGGTGTATTTTTCCAATGTAACAAACATGCATGGGGGTAGGGTGGGCGTGGGGATGGAGTTGGGGTTGGGGTTGGTGTTGGTGTTGGGCAGGGGTATGGGTATGGGTAGGGTGGGGTGGGGTATGCCATTTGACACAAAAACTTGTCATACAAAAGACAAGGAATTAGGGTTCCTTGGTGGAAACAAATGGACAGGCTCTTGCTTTATTATATCTCTTTGTTCTTGTCAAATACATATACATATATGTATATATGTATGTATATGTATGTATATTAAAGAAAATCTCTCTTTTAAACTCTTTCATTGGTTCTTCAGACATCATTTTCTCTGTTGTGCGTGATCAACATTTTTTTCCCTATCCATATCCACATTTTTCATCTTAATATATAAGGTGATAGAACGCCCTTGGAAAATATAAAGTTTTCATGAGGTTGATCTTGAGCTCCGCCGATATGAAAAGTTGTTAATGTTAATCTTCTGCGAAAGAATCCATTTAAGTCCTCCAAAATCTACTTGTAATTCTTTGTTTGTTCATTTCTTGGTACATATGTCTATCATATCCTCTCTTGTTCTTGTTCTTTTATGTTTTTCTCTCCATGCATGCAATGCTAGAAGTTTTGGTGTGAACGACAAGAAGCCTACTAAAAGATTTTTCTTCGCTACAAAGGTTTATTGAAGTTGCTAATGACAATTAATTGGTACCCTGGATTGAACACGAGTGGACTAGAGATGATTAAAGAAAAGAGTCATTATTCACTATCTAGTCCACTGGTGTTTGGTCTATTGTACCAAACATGCTTCTAGTATCATAATTACTGATTTTTGTGATTCTCTGTTTTAATGCAGAACAATGACAAGTTCAATCTCGCTAAGGTTTCAATTAAATCTGACGTGAAATCTTCGATATCAACTGCCAAAAAGGAAACCACATTGAAGGAAAAGAAAGTGGAGGAATACAATCTCAAGAAAAGTTCTAAAAAGAGAGCAATAGTACCAGGTGACGCTCAAACCGATCAGTCTATGTCTTGGAGGATGCCTCATAAGAAAAGAAGACAAAATGATACAGGATTTAACTTGGATTATTTACCACCAAAGACTCATCCCCCTGTCCACAATTGATCAACTTCCCGGCTCTCGTGAAGTAAATCACTGCGCCTACATTCTGTCCAACCAGTCAAGAGAGAATCAATAGATATCCTTTCGAAATTTAATCAGGAATCTGTTTGGGGACAGAATTAATTATCTAGAGGTGCATTTCTTGATTAATTATTACTGACTATCTAACAACTTTATACAATATAAATACACTGTAGGCCAAGAGCTTCTGAAATGTAATGCCTTATTAGATATCAGGCCTTTTTTGATTGTGTAATGTAATGTTTTGAAGTAATTGATGAGCATGAAGCCATATCATTTTCCCTTTCAAATGCTTCTTCTTTCTGCTAATATTTCTCTTTCAATTATTATCTCATTGCATGCAAAAAGACTAACCAATATTCATTGAAAATGATGACGTGTTTGTTTTATTGAAATCGAGAATATTAGACGTGACAAATGACAAATTTAATTACATAATCTTCCTCTATGATCATGTTTAGTGCTATCTAAATTCATCTTACATTATATTTCTGGACAATGGAAAGACAAGAAGTATACAAACAGAACTTGATAGGATTTTCACTTCATCTTTTTTTAATGTTTCGATGGTGTCACAAATAAAGTCGACTCCAAATTTATATATTAGTCCAATCTAGAAGCAATAAAAAATAGTAGGTATTCAACTCCCTCTTCCTTTGCATTGAACTGAGATGTGAATTGCTCGTTAACTGTTTAGTCACTGCAACATTTTATCTTGCATTACTCTTATATTTCTTGCCACTGCTTAAAGTTTGAACTAACTCTGAGAAATTTTTTATTGACTATATGTGCTTTTTTGACTATTTCATTTGGTTTAGAAGTAACTCTTTCGTTAATAACTAATCAGATATATCATGTTAATTTTTATAAATTAGCTTGCTAATAAAAAATAGTGGTATGTAGTCATTGTAGTGGTAGTGGTGGTAACAGTGGTTGTGGTACTGGTGTGTTAGTGATAGTAGTGATGGTGATGGCAGCAGTGGTAATGGTAGCAGTAGTCGTGGTAGTAGTGGTGGTGGTACTTGAGGTTGTGGTAGTGGTAGTATAGTAGTGGGTGTGGTCTTTTGTAGTGATAGTGATAGTGATAGTGATAGTGATTGTGATTGTGGTGGTAATGGTAGTGGTACATAGTGGTTGTAGTATCGGTAGTTGTGGGGGTGATAGTTGTGGTAGTGGTTGTGGTTGTGGTGGTAGTATTCATAGTAGTGGTAGTGGTTGTGGTTGTGGTGGTAGTATTCATAGTAGTGGTAGGTGTGGTAGTGGTAGTGATTGATTGTGGTGGTGGTGGTGGTGGTGATTGTGATGATAGTGGCATAGTGGGTGGTGACAATAGTAATAACTAATAATAGTAAATAATAAAAAAACAACTATAACAATATATAAAACACAAAAACAACAACAAAAATATAGAAGTGTATCAAACAAAAAACAAGACACGAGGTGCAACCACTTCAAAGCTGTTTCCATTACACCCAATGTATCATTTCAAACTCTAAAATTGGTGTTCTATAGTGAAATAATAATTCCTATGTTCAGATCCCTAATTAAGTCAAACTATTAGTACATTAGTATCGTTTTAATTTACCTTTAGTAGCTAAGATTTCTTCTTTAAAATAATTATTCATCAATTTAGTAGAATAACATCTTTATATTTTATTTCATATTCATTTTTATATGATTTTTCTTATTTTTTCTTTGAAAATGAGAGTTTTTCTAGTACTCTGCTATACTACTAAACATTCTCTAATCACAATGTTGACTAGATATATATGTGCTTTTGTAAACAAAGACTAAGATTAAAACAATATAATTAAAATTTATCCCAATAAATTTGTCTAATTCATTATTTTCTGTCAACTTACGTGTGTATGTTGTATTTAGTTATTGTAGTGACTATAAGAATACGAGCGAGCAACTTGTGGGAGTCTTAGGCAAAATCGCTGAGTTGATATTTCAAAAATCATAGAAAAGAAAGTTATTGCAGTAAATAATCACTATAAAAAATTTTAGTTGGTGAGGGCCAACGGTATTATCGTGAAGATTCTGACGGAAAACAATGCGTATCGATATTTCGAACGTAATTATCGATAGCAATACCATCGATGATCACTGATAGACTCCAATAGCGATTATTGAGGAAAATCTAGTCGTTGATATTGTCGGCCACGATCAATGGTACATCAATCACTAATTATCGATGGGCGTAGCACCAACAAAATTCTATCCTTCCTACATATTTTTATTTTGCTATAAATTTTGCTAGATAAGTTTAAATATGCACATCGTATTTGTTTTTTGCATGATAGTTGTCTATTATTACTTGATACAAAACTAGGTAAAATGAATGAGAAACATTATTAAAAGAGTGAAGTTATTCATTATCACTAGTGTCAAGCACTAGTTTTTGTGGCAACTGTATGACATTGAATGATAAATCCACTTAATTGCATTGTCACGTGATTCATTTAATTAAATCTATCAATAAAGACTATTCAGACTTGTATTAGATAGCATTATTCTTATTTTAAAAAGTGAGGAAAAGGATATGGACAGTAATGTTTTATCTATTTACCACACGATGTTTGGTAAAGACAATAGCACTAGTAATTAGTACTTTTTGACGTATTTGTCATTAATTGAGCTTATGTTGCTCTTTTGTTGGAATTATAATTCAGTAACAAATATTTCTTTGAGTCAATATGGTTTTCATTTTTCTTTATAAAAATTAGAAAAATATAGTGACGATAACGACAACGTCACATCGGTGATAAGTTACCAAAATATCATCGGTGAGTCCCAATAATATCACTAACAATATTTCCATCAATAATATTTGACAGGGTATGTCGGTGATCATTGAGAGTTCTCTAATGCCCCGAAAATTATCATCTCGATTCTTATTATACTTTGGATAAAAGCACGAGGTTTTTTTACTCCTTGCAAGTTGTTCATCAGTTTATGATGTTGACTTTCATATTTTGAAATATAAAAGTTTTGAAAATGTAGTGCATTTTTTTTTTTTAATTCTCTAATTCGTTTTTGTATTACTCTGCAATGATATAAATTTGAAATGAGTTGATTTTTTATTTTTATTTTTTTCCGGAGGCATATATTGCTTATGATATATTCACAAATTGTGTTTCAGTGGCTTGTGCGGAAAGGAGTTATTGAAAGTTCGAAGTTGATAGACGTATTTGTCGTCAACTATGTTGCAAGAAATGTTGAATAGTGATTGTTTTGTCCATTGAACGTGATATATTAAAGATCAACATAGTTCCTTACAAGTTTGTGAAAAGAAAATTTGTGAAATTTTTNCTCTATTGGATTTGATAAACTGAGCTCAAATTCTACTAATCAAAGATCAATTCCGCTACAGGTGTGGTTGGGGAGCCATCGTGCAGAGCGGATAGAACGAAAGCGTATACCACTTTTTTCTGTTCTTTTTTTGTGTTTTTTTAATTTAATTATAGAGAATTAAAATGGGTAGAACCCTAGTGTAAGAAATATTATTTGTAGTGACAATATAATTACCCTTTTAGTTATTATTAGATCATGACTATAATTATAAATTTGTTGTGGTGTATTTATTGAAAATATGTTTTAAATGTGGTGTAACTATAATGTGGTGTAGTAAGTAAAATTTGTGGTGGTAATATAATTATCGCTTTGAAATTCATAAACATTTTGAGTTAAGAATCTTATAAATTTTTTAGGTTTTATTTAGGTGCAACTGACGAATTGACGATTGAAGCTAAAGAAAATTGCAGAAAGGGCTCTCTTCTGACATAGTTGATTGTAGAATACAAAAAAAGAAAGAAAAGACTAAGAAAACATAAAAATTAATAAAAATAAAGGTTTATTACCTGATTGGTCACTGAACTTTGCATAAGGTTTTTAGGGGGTCGGTGAGCTTTAAAAGTTTCCTCATTAATCAGTGATGGATGTAATTATATTTTGTAAAGTTCAGTGACTAATTAGGAAGTTTTTGAAGTTCACGGTGATTGATGAGATTACATTTTATAAAGTTTAGTAGCTAATAGGGAAACTTTTGAAGTTCAATGATCTTCTAGAAACATTTCGCAAATTTTAGTGACAGATAATTTATCAATCTTTATATTTTTTAGTTTTTTCCTTCTTTCTTTTTTGTTGCCTCATTGATGTTAGAAATAATAACAGAGAATCTTGTCGGTTATCCTCGAAATAAAAGGTTATTCTTTTTCTTTAAGTTTGAAGATATTAAAGAGAATAAAATTGTGGGGCAGGAATACAAAAAAATAACGATTAGTTATTTACCTAATTAGTTAATGAATGGAATTATATTTTGTAAAGTTTAGTGACTAATGGGGAAATTTTTTAAATTCAGTGACCTTTTGAAAATCTTTTGCAAAAGTCCAACTAGCCAACTGTTATAAAGGTTGACCTAGTCTAATAGGTGGCGAAAGAGAGAATCACTATCTCTGAATCAATGCAAGTCGTCTAGGGAATACGCGTATTTGTTCTTGTCCAAATGATCGTGTGAGATATTTGGACTATGATGATGGTATTAGTAGCAGGCGCTATCTTGCTTGGTGTTAAAAGGGCTAAGGTAAGTATGCATGTTGGTAGCCGTCGTGCTCTTTGTGGTGCAGAGCCTACCAACTGGCACCAAGTACTCTAAAGGTCATCCAAATGCCTAGCCTAGGACACTAATGATTGCTTGTCTTATTAGTACATGACTGATAGACATGCAAGCTTATACTTCATGGAATGTTCACCCACGATATTTGAGGAAGTTATCATCGTGTCCCCACGTTAGGTAACTTGTTATGTTCAAGCGACCACGTTCTTACAGTTGGCTCTAAATATTTATAAATTGATGGAGAGTGGGAATGATCCCCGTGTATCAAGAGATGATACATCTCCTCCAAAATAGCTACTATAAATAGAGATGAGTCCTCATAAATAAGGAAATGGACTCTCAACTTTTGCACTCAAATACATGTCCATTTTCATAATTGGCTTATTGGAACAAAAAACGTCATATCCTTTCAAATTTGCAATTTTTTGTATTTCTAAATTTTTCTTTCTAAACTAAAATAAAGGTTATGGGTTCTTCTCATGGTATGAACTACCTATGCATTGTAGATCTGTGAAGATCATACCTGGTTTGCGAAGATTCAAGAATACGTTTGATCAACATGTTCTCGAATTGTAGAGGCAGAACAAAGCTTTCGGATTTAGAAGCTAGATTTTTAGTTTTTTTGCGTGGGTATGTTGTGATATGGGTTTTTAGTAGAAAATAAAGCTCCAATAGGCTTGTTCGTTTGTGTAATGAGTACATGTTAGTAAAAAATTTTGTTTCCAGTAGAAGTTCTATAATAAACAAACTTGATTTCCTAAGTATCTGGTGTGTAATAAAATGTTCTTACTCATGTTTAGTCTTCCAAATTCCATTTTTTCTATGTTTTTATCTAGTTGGTCATGTGCATTGGGGAATACAATTGCAGTGTTTATGTTCAAACGTTTGCGTAGAAAATCCCTTAATAATGGGAAAGACTGCAAGAAACAACCCTGAAAATGTGGGACGTTGTGTAATACAGCCCTGCATATGGAAAATGTTGCGCACTACAAACATGTAATTGTTAAAGTTTGCGCAAAATTTCCCTGGAATTACGAAGCTTGCAAAAAACAACCCTAATCGCTGAATCAGTTCAATCCATACACAACAAAGGCAATTAATGGTAGAAAAATAACAAAACATCATGAACATAAATACCCCATCAAAAACAAAGGTTCAAATTACAATATCATCTTCATTCTCCCTAAATAATCTAATAGTTGTCCAACACAATGGTAATCAAAAAATGCATGATAATCGAATAATCAGTTTTCAATTTGCAATAGGTGGTTCCCATCCTCTACACCTCCACTTTTTGATCCCAAGTTCACCACACAATCCACACCCCATAACTGTTCATTTCCTTGACGAATCTCTAGCAGTTTAAGTTGTGGTGTTGGATAGTGTCGGTAGTTAGTCTACCTCCTTTCTCCACTTCTTTTATAGTCTTTCTGACTTCTTCGTGTATATCTAAGGCATGAATGGATTTATTCCCGGATTTGGCTATGTATCTGGACCTGTTATTGGAAAAATCGACGATGTATACATCCAAATATGTGATTCCTTCTTATAAAATTCATCAACATACTCTGTGCTAAACTGGATGACAAGTGAAAGTAGTGCAGCAGTAACATGGCTGCAAGATATCCCTGTCAACTACCACGACCGACATAAACATGTCCCTGAGTAATCAATATATTCACCCCTCGCAAGTGTAGTATTTCTTGTATGATCTTCATGATCATACAACCAACCTCTCCACTCCATCTTTTGTATGCATCCCTCATAGCCACAATTATTCTCATCAAATAAATTCTTATTTCTTTCAACATTATCAAAATCGGCTTCTCCCTTGCACTCAAGATGGTGTTATTAAATGATTCACAAAGATTATTCAACAGCATATCACACTTTCCCCTCTTTGAAATGCAATTTATTCAAATACTCTACAGGCTTCAGTTGCAACCATCCATACTCAGCCGGATCAATGTCACACATGCGATTCATTTCTATCTACCAAGCACTTTCTGTTGTAGCTCTAGCTACAGCCCACAATATATTTTTCAAAGACAAACCTTTGTATTGTACAATGAAGTTATTACAAAGATGTCATACAGTCTTATATTGCTCTGCATGCTCAAACAAAGATTTAATGATGTTCCCCAATCCCTTTGTTTGTTAGATATGAATATCCAATCGTAAATGTTACCCAATCTTAGATCATCCCTCAACGGCTCACTTCCAGTTCTCTCCATTCTCAATCTCCACTATAGCGTACGCTATATGGTACATCTCATTATTCACATCACACTTACTACTGTCAACAACTGACTTCCATTGTTACCTTCAAATGCTTGCAATAATCCCACAAAACTTTATAGCGGTCCACCACACTTCTTTTCATGATATTTATTACCATTTCTTTAGTTCTATAAAACTGACACCTTGAAACGTTCCCAAAATTGTTCCTTTCAACTTTATCAATAAACTCGCTAACAAACAGATGATGAAAATCGGGGAGTTACACACAACTCAAAAGGTGAAGGCTTACTTGTTCTAGAAACTAGCTCTTCCATGTCAATAGCAGGGTTGAATGCATCAGTTCTTCACCTCTTCCTTGATGGTGTTCCTTCATCCTCCTCACTATCCAAACTATGTAATTCATCAAAATCTCCAAAATCTGTGTCACTTTTTCTAACTTCTTGCCCATCGTATAAACTAAACCTAAAATTGAAATCAAGATTCATTATCTCAGTCGGAGGTTCATCACTACCTAGTTGTTCATCATCCACTTCATAGTCACTACTGACAAAACCTTCTACTAGTTAATCCATTCTGTTATCATCACTATGGTCATTTATGTCTCGATCATCCAATCTCGTTGTTTGTTGCTTGTTCAGGTTGTAGATTACCACTGCTAGCATCTTACGTGAGTGATTCCTCAAACTGTGATCATGCCTCCTCTATATTTTCAAATATTTTCAATTGAAAAATCACCAATATCATGTCATCTATACCACATTCGCTGTTATCAAACACCGGGACGTAGCATCCATTAATAGTACTACATTTACCCCCTTTATTATGGGCACTACTCCCTAGAACATCTTGTATTGGTTCTTCATAGGGTCATGTGGTAGTGCATATGTTTGGTTAGGTACCACCCACATAAATCTCCACCACTCTATATCTTGCAATGTCTTTCAACATCTCCATCGCATCTGATTTACTATGTAATCTTCTCAGAGTACTACCCAAACTACCTTTCTTCATCCTGTAGTAGAAGTCTAGAGGTCTACAATCTCCACACTCATACACAAACACTTCAAACCAATCCCTATTGAAATAAGCAAGCTTCACATAGTCCAAGAATGTTACCGTACCTATTCATATTTCACATTATTCAATTTATCGAAAAACACTTCCACTGTGAATTGCCATTGTGAAGTAGTCTTTATATCTTGCTGGATGAACATGAAAAAAATTAATTACTACGAAAATGATCAAAACCCACAATAATCAATATGCATACATGTAATAAACCAAAATTTGAACAACAACAACAAAAGGTAACAATTGAAACAAAAAGATCATTCAAAATGTAAAATAGGGACACTAACCATATCTAGGAGCTTCATCTTCAAGACCTCTTATTGTAGGAGTAGACATTCTTGATAAGCGTAGGAGGAAACTATGCACATAACATGAATTAACTAATTTGAGAAACCCATTTGAAAATCTTGAATTTTTTAACCAAAAATCAAAATACAAATGTTGTAGATTTCACTTACTATTACAAACCGGTCTATAGAATGGTGTGGTGACCTTGCGAAAGAAACTGCTTAAATCATGTGTGAAGTTGTGTACAGTTGACGTTGATCGTGGGTTTGCATCGGAAGGTTGGAGGTGACTATTCGTTTCTTGCAAAATACACCCTTATTCCGGACAAGCAGGTCCTTAATAAGTGACGAGGAGGGGAATGATGGTTTTGCCTTTCAAAAGTCATAAATGGGGGTTATCAGCCAATTTGAAAGGATATTAACAATAGAATTAATTCATGTGTGCAGAAGAAAAAAAAAATACAAAATCCTTACATCCTCCCACATGAGGGTGGATCCCGTGCAATAAAAAGTTAAAAAAAAAAAAAAAAAATTACCCACCCCTTTGTGAGTATATGTAAGGCATCTGTATCTGTATATGTAGCTTCTCTCTTCGCAATAAGTCCAAACGATTTGAGACTTTGCGCCAATAAACCTTTCATAATTTATATTTTATCTTTTTCTCCTATTAATTCTCACACCAGTAGTTACAAGGAAGGAAAGCCTGCCACTTCTTTAAAGATTTTGTTTATGTATAATGATCAATAATTTAAGTTAAATAACCAATACTAATAGTATTGTTTCGTAGATTAAATTAAAATTTGAAATGGAAAACGGCCAAGAAAAAATTTCAAAAATTGGCACAATGTTGTCCCATAGAAATAAGTGCGAGAAAAGTAATGGGGTTCAAGATGCTAAAACCAATTTTGTCAAAACCCAATCGGATTAACCGGAAAAGAAGAGAACCAATCCGATATACGTAAAAGGCAGAAAAAATTAACCCATTATCATATTCGGGTTGATTGGGAGGCCGGTTTCTAAAACAGCTAATTCAAAAAAGAAATAAGGCAGGCATATCCGTTCTCCAGAAATAATTATTTTTCTTCAATATCAAGAGAGAACACAATCAATCCCTCAACAATAAATGATATTGCAAAAAGGCTGTTTCATCATTTCACCAAAAATTAAAACAAGAGGTAATTATCCAACAAAATCAAATAAGAAAACATTTCCAGCACAAGTCCTTAAAACACAAGATTATAATCCAAAAACAGCCCAAATATGTAGGCTTCCTAAGCCAATTACTTGATGTATTGAGAGACCCATTTGAAGCCGTCTCCGTAGCCCATTTTGCGGACAATGCTACACATGAAAACCTCAAGTGGACGGACATTTGAATCTGCAAGGTTTACCTTCCCCTTGCCAGTAGTGATACCCGACAAACCCATGTGGTAACGCAATTCATCTTCAGAGGCAGCATAAGGGATGTCGATCTTGTTGCCCAAAATCAAGAAGGGAACAGTAGCCAACGACTCGTCAGAAAGGAGAGCATCCAGTTCTTTCTTTGATTCCGCAAACCTCTCCTTGTCATAAGCATCCACCAAATAAACAACTGCATCCACCTTTACACCCAAGAAGTAGCATATTAGGCATCAGAAAGAGAACATAAAACTTGAAGAATGCCATATAATGCTACAACATCTAGTACAATGCAGTTAAACAAGCTTCACAGTGCAAATGACCCACCAGTGAATTTACTCTCACAAAAAGGAAATAGAAGAGGAAATTATTAAAACAATGCAAGTGCACCCAAAATCACAGACAAATTTAATAGTGTAATTACTGGACCTTTTTGTTAATTATTCCACTTTTTAGTTTTTCTCCCTTTTTCCCCACAACATGAGAGACCTGGGTGCAAATCATTTATTCGATGCCAGTAAATGACTTAAAAACACAAAGACGAAAAGCAAATATTAGAATATGCTGTCATGTTGCAAGAGCATTTGCTTCTTGAAAGAGCATCGAGCTAGTGTCAGCGAATTGAATAGTCTTACATCAGATTTCAAATTAACATTTTAAAAACATTTTGCTATCACATCATCGCCAAGAGAATTCAACAATCATGTAATAATTTATTTCTTGTGCAGTTCAAGTCTTCAAGAGATCTTCCAAATAAGTGACTCGTGTACTCATTCTTTTTCTCTCTCAATGTGGCTAACACTGTTGCCCAAAGCCAAAACAGAATGCTGATAAAAATGCAAGAACAGATAATAAGTTTTCACAGCTCCTTAGTTTATTTTTTCCCTGAATGTTTTGAGATTTGTTTTACAACAATTAAGTGTGGAAAAATAATCTTATCATAGTTATACAAAACGGCAATCACAAAAGAGTTAACAATGATACCTAGGAGATCGTGAAAAGTAGCTTTGTCACATCAGTTACCTAATAATTTTGAAATTTTTTGCTAATTTGAAGACTAATTATTTTGTGCGAATTGCATTAATTGTATTAAATTCTAGAGGCTATAAGAGCCATTTACCAAGAAAAAGATTAAAGAAATGTCATAGACTAAGTATTAAGGTTGGAGTTAAAAATATATAGTACTTATAGTGTAAAATATTTCGTTCTTGTAATAAATTTAGTTTCGTGTTCTTCTTTAACAATAGATCTTATATAAAATAATATAAGGTACAAAAGAAGAAGTAAAAGAGTTTGAGATATTACTATCTACGTGGTGGGTTATGCTTGATGGTATAGATGAAATGAATATTTGGTATATATATATAGTATTAAACATGACTCAACAAATAATCAACAAGTTTGTAGCTTTTTGTTCTTTTAAAATAATAAATCCAATGTTACTAAAATCATTTTATCAAACATGATAAAAGAGTGAAAACTTGTGTATAACGTTTTAAAAGATCATGAAGAAAAATTGAATAAACACTCTGTCAGGCAGAGCACATTTTAGTTAGAAGTTTGCTGTTACTCATGTCTATGATACATAACTAATTCAGTGTAAATTCTTCTAGAAAAAGCTATGACAGAGACAGTAAAAACTTGCCTCATGAATTACTATCCCGCAAGCTTGGTAGTGGAAACCTCACAATATCCACTAAACACAAAAAATGACTTAATATGGTTCATGGAAAGATTCCCAAATAATAGGGGGTAACATAAATTCGGCAAGAGGTAAAGACAGCAAAATGATTGCCAAATTATAATGCTTAAACACCACAGAATCAACATGTTTGCCTGTATTAGAGCTTGTAGGGAAATAGTGAAATTGGAGCATGAAAATGGAGCGTGCAATTACCGATAAAAAAATGATCGAACATTTACCTTTATGTAGAAAGCAGGACTACAAGAATCAATATCAACAAAGACAGCACAAAATCAAAAAAGGAAAAGGCGTGCAATATTAGGGTAGTGAATGAGATTCACCCGCGAAGGAGTGTCAAAAGGTCAAAAATCCAGGAGTTCAGTAACTCGCAAATTAAAATTGTTTGGGTAAAATTCTTTTCTTTTCTTGGTTATGGGGCAGGGGAAGAAAATTTTTGAAACAAAATATACGAATAGTGGTTACTGAAAATCTATAACAACCAAATACAACACGTTGGCAAAATCTAATACCTTGGCATAATAATCTTTCCAAACTCTCCGTGCAATCTGATGGCCTCCCAAATCAAAAGCCTTGAACTTAATTTTTCCAATGCTCAACTCCTCTGACGTTGGATACTGTGTTGGCTGGTGCTGCACCAATCTCTGCTCATTTCCAACACTTTAACAATGTCAGGTACACATTAAGCTTGTAATAAAAAAAAACTCCAGTTACATAATATAATTTCACTTCTTGATTCAATAAGGAAATAAATCTCACCACAGAATAGGAAAAATAACTATCTAAACGATACCAAACAAAATATTTACACTCATTCTGTTCACAGGAAATAAAAAGTAAACTGAGCACAGAAATCCCATAACTAGTCACGGCTGTGTTATTATTGTTCTTATTGATGCATACATTTGACAAGTATTACTTGATGTCAATCTCAAACTTCGATTTAATTGATTTAATCAATTTTCATATATAACAAAAAATTCGAATTTGTTATCAAACGCGAAATAAACTTATTCAGAAACTGTCAATAAATAGCATGCCCAAAAAAACACTACAAAACAACTGATTTATTCTGATTAGTCCAATCACAAATCGACAATTTGTTAATAACAATAACAACCAACATGATTCACAAAATTCATTTAACAGCGATACAGAAACAAATATATAGGGCCGTAATACAATAAACGTGTGCGTGAAATTGAGCAAACAAAAATTTAAGGAAGGAACCTCGTCTTTGAGCATATGAAGCAGGGTAGTTTTGCCGGCATTATCGAGGCCTAAGAAGAGGATTTTGGCCTCTTTTTGCCACAGCCCTAGCGAAGCGAGGACTCCATAGAACCAATCCACCAAGAACATTTTTCCTAAAAGTGATCGATTGGGAATTCCAAACAAAAGAATCTAAGAATCCAAACGATAGTTTTGATGGATGAATTGATCCACGAACACTGAGCGGTTCGCGATCTCTCGATAGGCTCAACGAGAGCTCCTCGAATAGCACAAAATTTTGCCTTTTTGTTCTTTTCTTGGGGGAGAGAAAATGTTGCCTGTGTTTGGTGCATAAATCAACACCTAGGTACACCGGGGTGGAGGGGTGGGGTATGAATCAATCAGATTCACTAATGTGTACTACGCTGTCTGTGAGACGTGACAAATCTCTTTACGAAAAATTTTATTGAGAAATTTTTTATTTTTTATTCTACTAAATTCGTAAATGCCAACTCTGGATGGACAATGTTAGTCTCAAATCATATGGTCCTTTGCAAAACTTTTTATAATATAATGTTGATGGCTCGAGATAAAAAGTTAAAATTTTCGATGGTGTTACACGTAGGCATCTTACAGAATTTCAAAATTTGCTGATGTGGCAATCAAAAAATAAAAGAGAATAAAAAGAGACAAAATGCGTGAAATTGAGATTGGTGGAAACCTAATTTCAAAATCATTTCTATTCCTTCTCGCCTCAACTCTTCCGTGGGAATTGGATACTATCGACGACGGCGACACGATTGCGTTTCTATCTCCGGTTGTAGCATTCTGTTGAAATCGACAAGAGGCCATTCTTTAGAGTTGATCTCAGACCAGTGAAAGCTTGTCGTCCGACGACCATTTTCGAAGTCGACGTCGAAAATTGTTCCTCTGCTGGCGAGTGCGTGAAACCACCACTGAACAACACACCTTCGACCAGAGCTTTGAACCATCGATGGGTAAGCAGTGAAGTACGTTTTTCCCCAGCTTTTACGCAAACATTTTTTTTCCAAAGTGACTCAGAAAGTTCGATGTTGTTCAATTTTTTTTCATTTTCAAGTTTGAATATCGTTGAACGGTGTAATTAGTGAGTTTGATTTTGTTGGGTTCTGTTCAATTTTGTCATTTATGAGTTCGATTTTGTTCAAATTTGTTCATTTCTGAGTTTTTTTTCAGTTTTGTTCATGTTTGAGTTCGGTTTTGTTCAATGTTGTTCTCGATTTTGTAATGGTGGAATTAGTTTGTCCTCATTGCCATATCTGTCTATAATTATTTTGTTCTCAATCCTGACAACCACTCATTATCATACAACTTGTACGTATTAATCATTGCTCTCCAACCTTCATCGAATTCTTCAGCACTCTGTGAATCATATACTAATCCATGGATAGTCGAAAAGATCAAAACCTTATCACCATGATAGCCAAACTTCTCAGGCAACTTCTTCAAGATATGCCACAAATACCACATATGCTTCGTGTGCGAAAATACAATTTGAATTGCATTCTGCATTGTCCTTTCTTGATCAGTAATAATTTCATCCAATGCTTGATCGTGCATGCATTGCGACATGTCTAGAATAGCCACACAAATGTACTAGTGTCCTCATTAGATACCAAGCTACAACTAAGAAGTGTAGATTGCCTATGATGATTAACGCCAACAAATGGGGCAAACGGCATGTCATACTTATTGGTGAGATGCGTCGTATCAAAGGTAACAATATCATCGAACTCCTTGTACGCTTGTCTACACCTATTGTCCGCTCAAAATACATTCTTAAGCCAAAAGTCCTCGTCCAAATCCATAATGAAGTAAAATCTCAAGCACCGTGCTTGCATATCCAAAAAATATGATTGTATTGCGACAGCATCTCCTTCTCCAAGTCGTAATCATATAACTTGTTCAATATAATTTCAACAATCCCTCTCCACGAAAGTCATAGTCTCATAATGTCAGCCCCTTGAAGGTTGACATGCGCAATAACGTGAGAATACCTTGCACTCATGCCAGGATGTTGCAGGAAGATGTGTTGATGATGCACATTTGGATTTCGGGGCAAGGAAAATATAGGAATGATGCTTCAGTTTGGCCGGTGTCAAAGTGTTGCAGATTGGCAAGGCATGGGCTGATCTAACTTGCTATTCGTGGGTAAAGTGTTGCAGATTGGCAAGGCATGGACTGATCCATCTTGCTGATTAATAGGCTGAAGTCCACAAATCGGGTGTCCAAATTGGGCACATGTTTGGTACATGTGATGCAGTTTTTGGAGTTTATACTAGTGAAAAGTGTGGACAGTCTCTAGGAATATTAGTGGGATGCGGTTTCTAGCATGTTCTAGCCAACTGGGTTAGTTTATCCCTTTGACAGTTAAGGGTGTTAACTGTACACGAGTTTTGGCATATAAATAGAGGAAGGTCTGGCTGATGAGACACAAAAAACGTATTGTGTTCCTTCAGTATACCTTCATGTCTTGTATTATTGTTAAGTAATAAAACAAGTTGAGTTTACCCATAATAGTGTCTTCCTTTACATTTCATATGTGTACATTGTGCAAATCGGTGAGCTAACTGGGTAGAATCTCAGTGACATCATAGGCAAAAATTTGGCTAAGTATTTTACTTGGATTTCGTCCCTATGATACATAACCACCTTCTTCTGCCACCACAGAGTTGTAACTTTTGTGCAATGGAATTCCTGTCATATCATTCACTTCAAGCTTTCGTTTCACATTTGCAGTCAACTCTCGATTGCATCGATACAACCTCAATTTCGAAGGACTCATTTCATGATTGTGCTCCAGTTAGGTTGTGTTTACTCTCAATTGTCCATTACTTAATAAAGACGCAGAGATCCTTGCTTTACAATTTGTTTGGCTTGTTGGTTGTTACTTCAAAGAATTGCTTGAACCATAATTTCTTCTACCCTCACGGCTACAAGTGAACGTTACGCATCTCATAACTCCATCAGCCCCCTTTTTCGAATTCGTTTTCCTAACTGGAAAACCCACTTGAAAAGCATATCGCTTGTAGAAGTCGAGAATTTCTTTTTCATCATTGAACACCGTAGCCACCTCAGGCACGTTTACATCATCTCCTCCCAACGAATCATTCGTAACTTCATTCGCATCGTTCGTGACATTCTCATTCCCAGATTCAACCAATAAATCATTATGCTCTTCTTCCATAGTTTCCATTCTGACAATGTAATAATCGATAAGCATTACGGGTGAACTAGAATAAATAAGTAAGTTTTCCTACATTTGTACACTTCCTTTCAAGCTTCTCATATTTCACAAATATTTTGCATCTTACTGATCTAATTATACACTTCTATCAGTAACATATGAATTGGAGTAGGTCCTTATTCATAAAGCATCTCAATGTGGCTAAACTTCGAAGTATTGACACCATCTACTGATAATAACACTCAATTTTACTGATATTACTGAACATAAAGTGGGATACTTCAATCTAGGGAGGCTATACTATTAATACATTCACCAAGATATAATTACTCGAAATAATTGTCAAAATTGCCATCTAGAAAATCAAAGAAATTCATGTTTAGGAAAGGAAAATAATGAACTCTCATATATTAGAGTACCGTAACACAAAAAAAATATCCAATAACAAGCTTCTAATTCCATGGTTTACTCTGTTCTTCAACTATGCCCATGTTCCTATTTTTTTTTTTAATGTGCCACATAATCACAATTCAAAACCATGTAAGAGCCCTGTGAAAGGAGTCCTGTGCTCCTAGCATTACTCAAAACAATTTCATAAAATTCGCTACCATTTGGGATTGATTTTGAAGCCAACTTCTAGTCAAAGAATTAGAAATTGTTTTAGACATTTAGTATATTTAAAAAATAATTATAGGAAAATTTGTATAATTTTATTTCAGAAGCTGCAAAATAATGGTTTTCAAATTTTGCTTAAAACTTTTTTACCTATCTATTATTGAAATATCAATTTTAACTATAATTAATTAACATAGTTCCATTTATGTTGTATGGTTATATATTGTGGAAATTGGTATTTCAGTAATAAAGCATCTTCCGTTCCATAGTTCATGTTAAAGATAATTTAAATTTATTTGGTATTTTTCTTATTATATGAAAATGGAGAAATGAATAAACCCAATTAACGTAGAAACATAATAAAAGATGAACAAGTATAACATTTTTTAAGTTGAAAATTAAATAATTCAAACACCTCTAATTAATAATTTCCATGTAAATATAAGTTCCAAGAATTGTCAAAATGTTTCTTTTCTGCACAGTTATAGTTAATTCTATTAAAAGTGCAATAATACCGAACTGAGTATTCATGGTATGAAAATCTAGTCTCACAACTCTATTTGTATTTTTACAAATTTAAATGTTTTCATGTGAGTTCGTGAGTCCAGTGCATACTTGATAAGTGTATTTTATAAAACACGCTTATTTGAATCTAAAAATATAGATATTTAATAGTTCTTTTGAACAATTATAGCATAATTTATTGTATATTTCATTTATTATGTAAAATTCGATAAAAGGAAGTAGAATTAAAAGAAAGAAGCGGCCAAAATTTGAGAACTAAAGTGTAAATACTCAAAAACTGTGTGTTGACCTATGATTGATTATAACCTTAAAGTTTTAATTATAACAAACAAGTAATCTTATTTACTAACAAGTTGAATTCAAGTAATTATAATTTTTCAATGCATATGATGGAAAATTGATCGATGGTTGTCAAATATCAAAAGTTATCATTACCAAATCAAACTCATGAAGGATGTTAAGATCGAAACCACACATTCAAACTTTAAGAGCCAAATTTTGGAGTAAGATCAAATACTAGATTTCTTAGATAGAGTGTAAATGTACTAACACTTTGATATTTGGTAATGAATTTTTAAACTCAAAAATCTTTTTATGCATTAAAAACAAACTTATGCATTAAAAGTCTTCAAATGCAATGATTTGATCAAATGTAAAGATGAATTTTAAAAATGATATTTGGACTTGAAAGACAATTTTTATCATGAAAATTTAGTTAAAAATACTCTCCAAAAATCCATGTCTTTCAAAACCTTTGAATCAGAACAAATAAGGTCGAAACGTAAAAGAGACCGAACTACCCGACAATCAACCAACCAGAAAAGGCTGTCACCAGATGGCAATCGACCAGCCAAAAGGGACAATCAACCAAAAGTTTTCAACAGTCCAAAATTTGACCCTTTTAGTCTCTGTTTTTACTATACAAACGACTATTTTAGTCATCCGGACAAGAGGCAGTCGATCAGACGAGTCGTCTGAACTACCTGATTTTTTTGACTTTTTGAACTCTATAAATACTTCTACTTCTTGCATTCAATACAACACTTTTTCAAAAGTATCAAAATGAAATATTTTTTGAGAGATTTCTTTAAGCTTGCGTTTGCATTCATTTTATTTATTTTTTCATAGCAAAAACTTTGATTATTGAACCAAACTTCTTGAATAATTTCTCTCATCAAAGTTTTTATATATATGTTTGTACTTAACTTATTTATATCAATATTAAAAGATAGATATATTTTTCAAGAAAATATTCTTCATATTGAAAACTTTGATTGATTGAATCAAATTTGTAAAATCATCATATTCATCAAAGTGTCTCATTTCTCTCAGAGTACTTAATTTATTAGAATCATTCATTAAAAGAGAGAAATATTTTGAAAATATTTTTAAATTAAAATTGCATTTGATTCTTCTTCATCTTCTCATTGAAAAACTTTGATTGGTTGAATCTAATTTTTAACTATCATATTTATAAAAAAAATTCATCTAACACTCGAGCTATCATTTGTTATTATTCATTGAAGTGTTAGTCTTTCTTATTACTTAACTTGTGTATATTATCTATAAAGAGAGGAATTCCATTTTAAAATTACTTTGATAATGTGTGGGTCGTGTTGAAATTTCGTAAAAATCAATATTGTATAAAGATCAGTGCTCCTTAGTGTAAGTCACCGTGTGGGTCATATTAAGGTCTTGTAAAACTCAATAGTGTAGGTCATGCTGAGGTCCCATTAAAGCACAATACTGGGTTGGTTGAGGTCTCATAAAACTCAATATTGCATAAGGACATGTGCTCCTTATTTGTAAGTCATCAGAAGCGTTGTAAAAGTTTCATTGCATTATAAGTCAATTAATATAATGAAAAGGTATTGCTCATGCCGGAGAGCTTAGTAATGGAAGACGTAGATTATTACTTTAGATCGAATATCCATAATTACATAGTTTGCATCCCCTCTCCATTTTACTTATCGCTTTTATATTTGCACTTATTATTTTAATTGATATATTTAGTCTTTACTTGCTTGAAATTAGATTAATTCTTCGAAAAAATTTAAAAATTAATTCACCCTCCTTTTGGTTAGTCATTATTGGGCTATCACTGTGTCGGACCTCACGACGAAGATTCGAGAATGCTAAGAGTTAATTGGATACAATTATAAGTCCAAAATGAGTGAAATATGATCAAAATATGGACACAAATCAATTTTCAACCGCACAAGTATGTTCCAGATTTTTAGGCCGAAATTGCGACACATTCTTGACCTAGTAAACGTTCGAATTGGGAAAAATTTATTTCTAGTAAATTTGTAACCTTTTGAGTTATCTTTACAACTCAATTTGAATCTCCCTCAGTCGGATATCGAGATACAAAGTGGTGATAAAAATACTAAAAAAAATACGGTGCAAATTTTCACTCGAAATGTGGCACAGCGCCACCATTATGGCGTGAGGTACCACTAATTTGTTCAATACAAAGTCCTGAAGCCGCGAAACCACTCCCATGGTGTTGAGTCGCCATCTAGATGTATCTAGGGCGTTTTGATCGATTTTGAAGCCATAAAATCCTATATTCAACACAAACGTGGGGAGGAGTATAAATATAATTTGTTGGCATTTTTAGGGAGTTTCACACAATTTGGGGGATAGAAAAATACATAATTATCAAGATCAAAGAGCAAAAACTAGGGTTTGAAGACTTTTGAGGTTGAAGAAAAAATTTTGTGCAAGATTCAATTCTTTCCATAATCAAAATTTCAAAACCCGGTTATGAACTCTATAATTTTTTGTTTTTCTTTCATTATTATAAGTAGTTGAATTCATAGTTTTGACGAATAATATAATCTATGTGTGACCTTTTATTTTTTTTATTCAAGATTTTAATTCTTTATATGCATGTGTGTTGATTTTATCATGAATTTAATATTTTAAATTATTTGGTCAACTATTCAATGATTTTGTAAATCTATTACGAATCGAGAAGTTAATTTTAGATTTAGGCCACATAATAAATTTCAATAATTTAGTATAACATGTAGAGATACATATATTAATTATTGCGATCATTAGCTGAATTTAGAACTAATACTTCATTTAAGTAAGATTGATTCACATAGAGATATGAAATTGAATAGACTCAATGAGAATTCGAGAGGGGTAAATTGAATACAATAGAAAAATTCAATTGAACACTATAATAGTAATGATTTTGATTGGCAAATTAAAGCGGATCTATATGTAAAATTGTAAATCCTAACATCTACATTTATGCTTTTAAAACACAATTTCGATAAATTGTGTACTTTAGATTAATTTACTTTAATTAGAATAACTTAGACACCAATCACAAATCTTATTATTTGATTTCGATCAAATTAAAGTTGGAATAATTTAACGAACTGTTAGATAATAGTTCTCGTGGAAATGATATCCGAACTCATTAATTTACTATATTACTTGTTACGATTTATACACTTTCGAAATATAAAAATCGATAAAAATACTCGACAAGTTTGATTCATTATTTTAAGAAAAATTACAAACTTCCATAACTATACGATAATCTACAGTATTCTAATTAAAGGTGTAAATGAAGAAAAGCTTTTAATTATAGTATTGTTCAATTATATTGACAATTGGTAAACATTTTGCATGTCCTGTGAGGCTCGTGTTTAGAAAGTGAACATTAATTGCAACAATTTGTTAGGTGACGGATGTGGATGACTATCTCGACAAGCTCATTTTTTGTTTTATAAGTTCAGAAATTAATTAGTTTATATCTATTTCAACTTTATTTAGTTTTGGAGAAGAAATTTTTGTTCAATGAATTCTTGCTGTAAGAGTCTAAATTGGTGAACATATTTGTGGAAGTGTATCTTTGGTGGTGTTGAAGAAGAAAAAATATTTTTTATGCGTATAATAAAATAATAAAGTTCATAAATTTTAGGGACATATAAATGGAAAAAATATATATACTCGTATGGATTTCAATATGACTATCGAAGACAATAAGATTGTCAATCAAGTCCAATTTTATTTATTTTTCATGTGACCATGAAACATTTTACACTTTTTTACTTTCTTAGTTACAAAAGTGATTTAGCATGACTTTGCCTACAAGTTAGCATTTAATTTAGATAGAGTTTTTCTTAAATATCGCCGTTTCTTTCTTTAAATACTTATAAGTTCAGTTAATGATGATGTTGTAAATGTAAGGGAGATCAAAGGCGAAATAGACATTCAACAATAAGCCCGACTCGGGGTGAAATGCCACTAGAACCCGGAGCTAGCTGATTTTTCCCAAATGCGTTGAGGTGCAGAAGTTGACGGGACATCTACGAGTAAAGCAATGTTTTGATGTGCGCCTCAAGAACAATACCTCCTGAAGTTGTCGAAAGTATTTGTGATAAGATATTGACACAAATGAAAAGGACTTATCAATAAAATTTCCATTTATTCGAGATAAATGCAAGTGAAATTAACATTTACATGTAAATATTAAACAATAAGATACTTGATCAATAAATCTCACTTGATCGAACCGATCTTGAGAAGAATTTAGAAGCCAAGATGCACCAGAGATTGAGAGAAAGAGATGATTGGCTAGGTTTGACCTGTTTGGAAAGGTTTTCTCCCTTTATCTTGCGTCTCTACGTCTCCCTCCATTTCACCTTTATCGTGATAATTTTTAACTAAATATAAAAGAGGAAGTTTCGTGGTTACTGTTCACAAGCCAGATTTTTGGTTGGCTTAGCCATTGGTTTTTGGAGCCGAATGCCGATTGGAAATCTCATTTAGTATTCCTTTTGGTTTCTAGAATATTCATTTCTTGTCATTTCCTGCCTTGCTCTTTCTTTTTCTTCTTTCTATATATCTAAAAATATTTTCTTCTATGTTTGGGTTCATCTTGTAGAAAACTAGAATTTGTTTCTTGATCAATTTTTGGGACTTTATTTACAAATAAGTTTGGAATCTTCATTGGGATCAACAAACTCAAGCTTCTTCCCTTTTTGCTATTGCTTGTTGTTGTAGATCTGTAAGTATAATCATCAGGGCTTCAATCTCGTCGGTTTGTATTTTTCACTCTTGTTTGTGTTGGATCTTCGGAGAAGCCAAACCCAAACTTCGTATAGTCATGTTTAAGGGGTCTTTAGGGTTTAGGGTGTTGTGCATATTTTTTTGATTCCTTCAACTGCGGTTTCAAATATGAGATTTTTTCTTCAATCTGTGATTTTCGTGATTTATTATTTTTGCTTCTTGTACAAAACAAAAATTATATTAATATTTTGTTTTAATATTTCTGTTTGAATTTATTATTTTTATCTTTGATTCGAGTTGTGTGGAATTCTTACAGTGAAAACGGAATATTTTTTTTCGTTTTCTTATGTGATCAAACAAAAAATATCTAAACCATGTTCGCTTCATGTTATTCAGACGCTATTATAACTTGGAGTTTTAAAAAAAAGGTTTAGCAAAATTATTGGTGAAATTGAAGGAGAAACAGAGTCCACAAGCAGGTAATATATGTTTTTAATAACCTTCTTTAACTGTAATATGGTTTTTCCAAAATATTTATATATTCTTTGTATCCATAAGTTACATCAGAAGTTAAAGAATGGAATAAGCTACCGATGTTGTATAAATTGAGCAATGTGACAAAGTAATAGATATGTAAGAGAATGTACTAAGCCACTGAATGATTTTCACTATTGGTCTGTTTTATGCATTACTTTTGGAGCGAGTAAGGTGAGAAATGGTTTTGGAGCTTCTAATGTAGTTTTTGTTGTGTTTTTATGATGGATTCAATATGCTATTGTGCTATTGTGCTAATTATATGGGTCACATAAATTTATTTGAAGTGTGTGCTTTTGTATTAAGCTTCTACAAATGGATAATTATATACTAAATATATAATGGGAGACTATGAAAGAAGTACCTTAAGCATGAATATGAATGAGAATTTGGGATATTTCTTTAAAAATTTCCTATGATATTGAATTCACTTGTGTTTATTGTTTCCAATTTATACAAGGAACGTATAATTCGAACTGAAGTAGAAAAATCGCTTCAGTTTCCAAGAAAAGTAAAAGACGAAGAGAAATGTGCATTGACAGTACTAATTTGAATATCAACCAACTGACGCCGAAAAAAAATCTCAACGTTTTGTTCAATTGGAAGGTATGTATATTTAACGACGAAGAAACATGTTAGTAATGACATTCTTAAAGATATTATTTTCGCACTCTCTTGTAACTTGTTTCAGTTTCTTCTTTTATTTATACTTTTCTATTTCGATAACTAAATGTATAAACTATTGTGCTTGAATCCTACATTTTTTGCTCATTGAACATATTACCACCAATTTAAATACGCGTTGACACATATTTTATATATTCCTGTTTAATCTTCATTCAAAACAGGTTTCATTTTTCACTGAAATCCCACATAACGAAATTTCTAACATTATTATTTACACTACATCACCCACTACATGTGCAACGCACGTGCATTCACTAGTAATCCAATAAGAAAGGGTGTTAGAATTACAAATTCAAACAGCAACACTGAAGGTGATAATAGAAATAAAATAAGAGTGATTTCCAACAAAAATCAATTTTTTTTACATTATAAAATATATTTATAATTGGAAAATGAATATCTTTATATCGAATTCTCAATTGATCACTTTCTATATGCCATAGTGGTAAAATATCAAAAGCCATTGCTAATTTCACTTGTCGTTTATATTGAGTGTGCTAAATTGTGTCCAACGATAATGCATCTTTTGCAAAACACGACATAGTTATCATCGTTTATCATCAGTCCAAATTAGTATTTTTTTTTATTAATTTTGTTTTTCTATGTACCACAAAATAAGTTATTTTCTAGTGTTGTTTAATAGGAAAATCTAATTTGCTCTTTATTTAAACATATACACCACATTATGTGGTCGTGCACTCCTCATAGAATATTAAAGGCCTTAAGGATGTGCTTAGTACGACTATATTTTGTTTGCTATAGCCTAAATAAACAGTAAATATAGAAGAAAAAAATTAATATCTTGTTAATTACGTTCAATACTGCTTTATGTTTTGAATTGAATAAACTCGACATTACTGACCAATTTTATAGGCCAAACAGTACCTTAATATCATAGAGCCGCCAAAATTTACTTCTTGGAAATAGGCTTCTGAATAATTCTGCTACAAGTCCAATAGAGGTTATGGTCATAACTTCGACAAACTCCAACAATCAAAGGTCTATTTCATGGTGTTGCCAAGAATATTGCAATTTGTACCAAGTTGCTTAACAAAATTGGTTTACTTAATGAGGTGTAGGGTTGAGATTTTGTAAATGGATAGTTGAGATTTATTAAGAAAAACAATATTTTATAGTTTTGTCTTTTTATATGTGTATTGACTATTATATCCCTACTTGTATATTATAATTGTTTTAACCCTTATTTCCGCTTAAAATTGGTATCAGAGCCTAGTAACGAAACTGAAGAGAATTTTAAAATGAATAGAAAAGATAAAATAATTTTAGAAAAATTACAAAATATTAATATACTAACCAATGCTAATCGAATTAAATTACAAGAATTAGTAACAAATTTAAGTATTGAA
>CAIGRB010124527.1:7757-21404 GCA_903798255.1 Fraxinus quadrangulata | reverse complement strand
TGATTTTTGAATAGATAAATCTTAAACCTGATTTTTTAAAATTCACAACTAAACACCTGGTTTTTGGTAATTTTCCCTTTATTTAAAGTTTGGCCCATATTTTTTCTTTTGATTTAAAGTGAGCAAGCCCTTTATCCTCTAGAATTGCTGCATTTTTGGGCTCATCACAATTTCATATACTTTCTAGTTTCTACCGTGATGTTCATTTGGCATATTCCTTCGGCTTCTGTTTATCTAGCTTGAGACATCTCTTTCAATTAGAAAAATGATGACCAATGGGTCGTAGATTCTCATTTGGGCCATAATTTCCCAACTTGTGTACTTCAATTTATGGACAATTGTTCCTCTTAATTCTTTTTGGCCAAGGCGATTGGTTCTTCTTCCACATTACCATGTATACATAGGGGCAATGACTACATTATAGGCACTACCGTATCAAGAAGGATAATGATCCTGGAAAGATTTGGGACTACATTGATGCTACAAGCCACTTTAATAATTTCCATTCAAAGTGACTTGGGGCTGCACACATCAATTTTCAATTTCTATTTACTACCTGCTGAATTCCAATATTATGGGGAGATAATGTCAAGGCAAGATCTTCAAGGTTGTCAAATTCTTTTATTTACATTCTAACGGACTCATTAAGTTATCTATTGCGATGAATTGTGAAAGATGTGGACAGTGTGCTATTATAATTCATACCGATATTGCTAACAGCTACTTATCATATTGTTGGATGAAAGCGAACCTTAGCTCATGATTTTCTTATTAATAAATGAGAGCCTTAACTTGTAATTTTCTTATTGAAGGCAACCCTTAGCTCATGGTTTTCGTATTAATGAAAGCGACCTCTTGTTCGTTGTTTTCTTACTATTGAAGGCGAGCCTTAGCTCTCGATTTTCTTATTAAGAAAGACGAGCCTTAGCTCGTGGTTTTCTCATTATTGAAGGCGAGCTTTAGCCCGTGGTTTTTCTTATTATCGAAAGCAAGCCTTATCTCGTTGTTTTCTTATTACTGAAGGTGAGCCCTACTTTGTGGATTTCTTATTATCAGAAGCTAAAGCATTGCCCCCGCGTAAGCACCCCAGAGCCTTGCCCACGAGCAAGTACCTCAGAGTCTTTCCCACACGCAAGCACTCAAAACCTTGCCACAAGCAAACACTTCAAAGGCTTGCCCACGCGCAAGCACTCAAAGCCTTGCTACAATCAAGCAACCTAAAGCCTTGTCCAAGTGCAAGCACTCAAAGCTTTGCCACAAACAAGCACCTCAAAGCCTTGCTCACGCTCAAGCACTCAAAGTCTTGCCTACGAGCAAGCACTCAAAGCCTTGCCCCGTGCAAGTATCCTTACAAATACTTTGTACATTTAAGCAAAAAATTAGTCCTAAAAATCATCAAGTAAATGGATCGATCTTATAAACCCAAAGCTTTCTTTCCTAGATCAATGTGCTCGGGGGTCTATCAACACAACCTTCACTCGACCTCAAGCAGTCAACACTCAACTCGAGCAATCTGTATCTCATCTTCGAACCTCGAGCATTCTAAACAACATTCTCAAGTCCCGAACATAAATACACTTGGGCTAATGATATGATCATTTTTTTATCAACCCCAAACAACAATGCTCGAGGTTGTTCCTGGTCATCTAAGGAGTTTTCTTAAGGTGTCCTCATAGAGCTTAATTGCTGCACGTGACGATTCCACATCACCTCGAATTTTTACCTTTATCCCTTTCTCTACCTCAAAAGACATACTCTAGTAGGACTCTATTTCCATCTTCAAATTTATCCAACTCCAATAAGGTTGAATCCCACTAGAAATTTTTAGTCATATCCTAAAAGAATTTTAACACATTTTAAGACTCCAAAAAGGATAAGATATCCGATTTTAACCCAATTAAGAGTATACCACCTACTGTATAAATACATGACCACAATTCATTATTCATGTATGTTTTACATTCAATTTATAGTTTTACGCTTATATTTTCCCCTTTCACTAACTTAAGCATCGGAGAGACAACAAGAACACACTTTGAAGCTTTTGTTTCAGGTATCGAAGATTTCGTTCGTGATCATCCAGTTCGATAATCAACACGCGATATTTTTTGTAATATCAGGAATCTTTCCACCCGTGACACAGAGCTGTGCAATTAGGATAAAAGAAACGGCTTGGAATTAGGATAAAACAGGAAGTTGGACTAATTTGGAGTAGGTGGAGTCAAGTTTGGAGCCTGGAACCCCTGAACCGAAGTTGACTTTGCCACCCTTGCGATCAGTAATGTTGACAAACTCTAGGTTCTCGGAGGCATTCCCAGTAGTCTAGTACAATGTGGTGGATAAAGAAATGGGATTATGAAAGTGGGATTTGGTGTTTTTGGTGATACTGTATTGATAGATTAATGGCGGAAAAAGGAGGAAGAAGATAACTAATTTTTGTTTTTTAAATTTTGATTTTTTAATTGTGCATTTGTGATTCTTTGTAATTTTTTGAAAAATTTAAGACTATCCTTGCAATTAATTAATTATTTTTTCCTTTTATTTTATTTAAATAAAATAGTATATTCGTCGTTTCACATCTTTTAATTGAAAAAATGATAATTATATTACCACTACAAAATGTTGTATCTCCGCCACATTATATTCACACCACAATTAAAACATAATTTTAATAAATACACCAAAATAAATTTACAATTATATACCTAATGTAATAAACATAATTAAAAAAAAAAAAAAGGAGAAAACGTCTTTTATTTAAATTTGTGGTGTGATTATAATGTCTTGTGAATAATTAAAAGTATATTAACCAAATTTATTTAAGGCTATTTAAGTAAATAAGAAAAAAAAATTAATATTTGTGGTACACTAAATAAATTTTGTGGCGGTAATATAATTAACTTTAAGAAAATGGATAGAAATGATGATTTCCGCAATAAAAGGTGTAAATAGAGAATTAAAAAAAATGCAAGATTGAGGCAGTTTGTATAGTGAACTTCAAACATAAGAACAATGGGTTAGTAACCAAATATTTATTACATTTTGCAAAGATTTAAGAACAAAAAAAATGCAAATTTCCTTATTTTGATTGAACTTTATTTCCAAACATGTTGAGACATACTGCTGCCTATTCAAAAAAGTTAAAGAGTAATGCTATTTAGTCCCTCTAAGATTGCAACCCCAATTTAGGTAGTTATAGAAGATGGGCTAAATGAAAAATGAAATTAGCGACCTAAACTGGAGTTGTAACTCCAGTGAAGCTACATAGCATTATTCAAGAGTTATTTATTTCAACATAACCTACCAACAAACAATATAATTTCACTTTAAAAACTTATTTACTTGCAAGTAAATTAACAGTTAGAGTTGAGCATAAACAACACGCAATTAATCAGAAAAATTTACCAAGGTGCCATGAGCATTGCATTTCTAACAAAAAATTCAAAAAGATTTCTCGCTTCAAACTCGTAGTAGTGCAATTAGTTATGACTAAGACGATCAAACGTAACCATATGGTTTTTAAGCCTTGCGGCACAAAGTAACAGGAAATGGAGAGCACACTTTTCTTTAAGTATATAAGAAAGGAATTGTCTACAAATAAGAAGCTTCTAGCACAAAGTTGAGTATTACATAAAAGAGGCACAAATAGTCTTCTTCTCAAGCAGAGATAATCCAAAAAATAAACATGGTAAATTTGGAACCGTCTGATAGGTAGTGATCATTTCAACAGTCGATTGCCATTAGTAGATGCAGCGAGGCATTGTGTCATTAAAATTAAATTCAAATACAGTTTCAGCCGTCCCTTCCGACCTCTAGTAAGGCCTATACCTGTAATCTGCACGAGAAGGTCTGCCACCACCCATGTCGCCACGCATACTTCCACCACCCATGCCGCCACGCATACTTCCACCACCCATGCCGCCGCGCATACCACCACCCATGCCATAACCCCACTGCATATCAATATCAATAGGTAAAAAGGGTTAGCATTATAGTCCAAAAAACAAGAAGATGTAGGCATCAAACGGCCCAAATCATCTAAAACAACAGGATAATTAACACAATTAACTCCATGTTAGGCGTTCAACATTTCATATATTACGATGGAAGACTGTCCTAAACAAAAGCTGAGAATAGATCACAAGTATTTATGTTTCAACCAGAAAATTGTTATTGACAATCCTCTTTCATGTACTAAAAAGCGCAGTCCACATAACAAAGTGAAATGGCAATAACTTTCTCCTTCTACTTATAGATATGGGAAAGAGAACACATGCCATCAGAACATAACATTATTATTTTTTTTAGAAGACAATTTTTTTTTTAATTACCTCCTATAATGTGATTTTAAGTCAAGTCATTCTATGATTGCTATCATCACTGGTTCCATCACTCTTCGTACCTCCTATAATGTGATTTTAAGTCGGTCATTCTATGATTGCTATCATCACTGTTCTATCACTCTTCATAGATCTTGCATTAGCAGCCATTCTTGACTGTGCCCAAATTGTTTCAAATGGCTCTCATGTAATTGGTCTTCAAGCTTAGCTAACTAAAGTACATGTTCATTTCTTTCTATCATCTAAATCCATATATTCTCTTATATATCTTGTATGGATTGTAGTTATCACTGTAAACTCATTTTCCTTCAGGTCCCACCACAAACTTTTATGCTCCTTTTTATTAACTTTGATCGTAGCCCAGGCCTATACTCTACATGATGTGGCCAAACTCTCAAGGGTTAACTTAGCAACCTTAACAAATAAATCGATCTATCTGGCCAGTAAGGAAAAATATCACTTCTATTTAGCCCATTTTTAAAAGTAATAAAGTGCACATCCCTCTTCCTGAAAAAGGTTTTTGGTACAACGAAAACATAAACCAAGAAAAATCTAAATTGACGCTTCAATATCTTCTTTATCTTTAAAACCAGATTCCCTATGTAGCATGTTAAAGGCCGCATGACCCTTACCTAAATGTCCATTAATATTTCTAACCGATAAAAATTTCTCCTTCCTATAGTTTCAGTTAGTACAAATTCCTCCATATCATCCTGTAGTTTCTTCTTAATGCAACTCATAATCCCATTTGTGATTGTATAAATCCTCAAATTATTTTATTTGTTTATTTCTAACCACTCTTTATAGTATGTACATTATTTCCCATACAACCTTGATCTTAAAAATGGAGAAGCGAAATTAACTGTCTCCAGAGTATCCACACACCACATTTAGACTTGGGAACCTGTCATTATTGACATTCGAAATGAGATTCCAATTTTCACAACCAATAATGCAAAGTAGAACTTCTAGACCTATGGTATTTCCTACGAGAAGCCATTGGATATTCTTGTAACAATAGCAACACTCCACATCTCCCCATGTACTAGATTGAAAATAATAATTTCGTCATCATAATTCCATCCTCAGTACACTTTAATCACGGCATGCTTTAATCGAAAAGAACCTGATCAATCCGAAAAACTTATTGTTGGTTTTGATTGAAGTAATTAAAAGCTACCATTTTCGAAAAGGCAAATTAACAAAAAGAGAAGGATAGCTCCATGAGACAGCAGGGAGATATGGAAGTAGTAATCAAGTTGGTATGTTCTTGATGATACGCGTAGCAGCTTTCTACACAGTAACACGGAACAAATTATAAATCCATACTTACATCATCAAAATCTAAGCTCCCATACATCCTGCCATAGGAACGCAGAGGTCCACCATACCCGAATGGTTCAGGATTGTTCATCATGAAATTACTGCTCTGGCCAGCATCATCAATTGGTGTAGCTGAATCTATTGCAACCTGTAAGACATCAAAAGGAGAACTGTAATATTACTATTTACTACTCAGTACTCACAGTGTCATTCATTTTACAGCTTTCGGTGAGCATTTTTTAATTACTAGAACATAGAGGTATAAGTTACAGAATCATGAAGAGAATTCAGACAGGTAATTTAAAACTTTTAAGTCAGGAGAAAGGAGGTTGGGATGGATTTTTATGCAAACATCACTAATTTAGCATGTAACTTGGATTCTCTAATACTTAGTTGCCTCAAGATAAACGAGAGTACGTTCACTTCATGTAAGAATCTTTTGTTTGAAGTCCAGTCACATCTGAAAGTTCTCTGTTCATACAAGTAAAACTACTTTAGCAGGGGATTTACATTTCTATATATTCAGCAAAATCTTTAAGGACTTCTTATCAAATTCTTATCTGCAACGCACAATGGTTTGCTAGTGCAGATAAGGACTCAAACCTGGTGTCCGCATATTTCATGAGATCTCCGAGCTACACGATCGGCAACACCATCTTCGGCAAAAGTCACAAAACCAAATCCCCTGTGACCCGTTCTCTTGGGGTCCTACACAAAATAACAAGACTGTATTGTAAACATTAATCTATCTAATTGTTAATTACATCAAGTCAATGTTATTCTGACCTTTGGAACATAAACATCTAAAATACGACCAAATCTCCCAAAGTACTGACGGAGATCTTCTATGCTAGCCTCCTGAGGAAGTCTGCCAACAAAAATCTTTTTGCCCATTCCACGAGCTGTTTCCCCTCCTAATTTGTGATAATTATTAACTCGGGTGCATTTAGCTTATAATTAAAGTGATATGAGGAAAATATGTAAAGTAATTAACTTACTTCCATACATAGGACCTGAATGATCATACAAGGTTGGAGCACCAAGTGTGGCATATCTCGTTGCAGAATGCATGTAAGCATTATAAGCACCATAGCCACCACCCTGAGGCATTCGACTTATTGGTCGGAAGTCGTCATCCTATTTAAGAGTATAGGTGGCATATGAACAAGGTTAGTAATAGAGTACTAAAAAGTCCAACCGTAATTTTACGGTCATAACTGAAAAAATTTCAAAATGCTGAACTGGAACAACCCTTCCTCCCTCTCTGGGTGCACAAATATACAAGAAGAACGAGAAGGTGGAAGTAGAGGAGAGAGGGAAAGCCTTGGTGGTGGAGGTGAAGTAGGTAGCACATCAAATTAGTAGCTAAAACTATTACAAGCTTCTGCAGGAAAATTATGCATGCATAGTGCATGAATTGAAAAGTGATTCACATCGCAATAAGAAAATGCCATGTGATACTGAAAGTTACCTTTGGGGTTGCCCGATCCACCACTACAGTAGAACCTCCCAACTCATGGGTTTCAGCCATCAGATCATCAACTGCCTCTGTGAAAAGATTAGAATGAAGAAAGGATTTAAATTCACAGCAAACAATGTTAGTCATCAAAAACTGCACCTCATGCAGACAAAGAATTTCACATTCAAATGCAACTCAAGGACGGCATATATATTTCTATCTCGTTGATCCCATAATTTGATAGCTTAAGGAAAAAAAAATACTAGACAGGAGTAGGCAACAGATATCAGTCAGAAAAATATTCTCTTTGAAAGGCCATCCTTCCCAACCCTTATAAATGCGTTACTATGACGACCTAAAAACACAATATAGATTTTAAAATCATGACAACAGACATGATTCGCTCAATTCAATCTTCATATACCCATCAAAACATAAAAAATACAGCCAAAACGAACGTTTCTTCTCAGTATTCCCCAGTCTTTCATTTAGAGGATAGAATTTGAACAAAATGGCATGTAGATCTAAAAAGGCACATGTAACAAGTCTAGAGGACAGAACAGCTGCTACGACCAATAGAAACCACACCACGAAAAAAATTGAAACTGAATTACCAGCATTTGCAAAAGTGATAAATCCAATCCCACGATGGCCCTTGGCAGTTGGATCCTGACGATAAAAAATGACATGAGAAGGTGCAATAAAAATGCAACATTATGTTAGATAGGAAGTGAGAAAAATACGAACCTTTGGCATGTATAAATCTGTTATGTCACCATACCTCTCGAAATGACTATACGAGAATGCACACAAAATTTTAGACTTCAATAAGAGCGCAAATGTACAAAGATGTAACAGATTATCACATTAAGCAATATTTCAGATTCAAACTTAAGCCTATGTTTGAGCTCTATTTTTCCCAAAACTCATTTTCAACCACACATTTTTCCATAAAAATAATTTTAAACGTAAACCCAAAACTTTTCCATATTTTTCAACCATCCAAACCCTATTTTCCCCCAAAATGGGGTTCAAACAGGGCCTAAGTCAATATGGAGGAATACAGAAAAGATACCTTCTGAACATAGCTTCAGTCACAGATGGTGAAATCCTTGCCACAAAAATCCTGGTCACTTTACTCGGTGGAGCTCTCATCTCCTCCTATAGTACAAGGTTTGAAAGAAACACCAAGAGTTAAAATGGCATAGCTTCTAAATCTTGTAAAGCAAATGCTGGAAGTACAAACAAACTAAATGGGCAATAATTACAACTTTAAATTAGCAAACTGTAAAAATTAGAATAACTGGATGGTCAAAGAAGGTACCTTTGGCGTGGCTATTTTGACCTCCAACATTCTATTACCGAGGACATGCTCGCTTGTCAATGCAGCCTACAAAATAAAAAGTAACTTAACCTAGAAATTTGAAATTGCCCTCTGAATATACAAAGAGAAAAAATGAAACAGAAAACAGAGCTAACATGGAAAAGTCAAAGCACAAGCCAGTCCTAGATGAGTACCTTCGCATCCTCAACTGCTGCAAACGTAACATATCCAAAACCACGAGAACGACCAGTGGTCCGCTCCTGACATCACCAATGCAAAGAAGATAACAAGTCTCGTCCTAACAGTGCTCATTATTTTCATATTAGTAAGTTTCTACTGAGAAAGTAACCATTTTCCCACCAGAAAGGCAACAACTTTTTGATGGATGCTACTATTGTCCAATCAAACAAAGCTACCCATTTTCTAAATCTTAAATAGTCCAAAAACCATTTAGTGGAAAAACAGTAATTTTTCCATTGCTTCTGATTCTGTAATCAAAAATCTGAATTTGTGAGACTTCAGAAAACATTTGCCATCCTCCAAAGTATAAACACATTTTCTATTAACAGATTCAAGTATAATACAATAAAAGCAGATTTCTTACTAACCTTCATTACAATGCAGTCCTCTAAATCCCCAAACTTGCTCATGTATTCTCTGAGTCCTTCTGTATCCACATCCCATGGAATGCCCAAAACCTAAAAGTAACACAGATGCACATTATACATACATAAACAACCGCATATAACGAATCAAGCACAACCACAAAATCTACATTTCGACAGTCAGATGCCTGAAATTTTTGACTTACGACAAGCTTTCGGTCAGTCATAGTGAGGTCAATCCGAAAATTTCTGGAATCAAGAAAGGCAGCTCTCTCGAGTTTCCCTCTCTCTCACACCAACTCTCTAATCGCTCACGCACTCTTCCTGCACACAACAACAATAGACACACCTCTTTCTCACAACACACAATCATCATCATCATATACCAAATCAAACTCACCATCTAATCTCCGAGTTCTCGAGGATGAATCACATAAAATGCCTAAGAAAATAAAATTCGCAAAAGATATAAGAAAAATATTAGAGAACAGCTCTGGGCGCTCACGTATTCACTGACCTTTCGAACCGATTGAGGATTTTCAAAACCCTAATTCGCTCGCCCACCCGCTCTCTCTCTCTCTCTCCTCTCCACTCGCGCCGCTCGGTCCCGGTAACTGTCCGCTCCGCTTATTTGTTCTCATCCACGTTCGCGACTTCAATTTTTATTACGACAACCAATTCGTAGAAGAAACGATTTCGGGAATGTAAATCCCTATAATGCCCTTAACCTATTAAGTCAACGCGATTTTGCTGTTGGTCGATTTATTGAAAGTAGGAATTGAGACGCTTGCGAACGGTAGAAAAGTTTAGCCTCCTTTTCGATAGGAAGACATCTATTTAGCCTTTGTTTGGATCTATTTTAATGAAAATTCGAGAGAAAATGACTTTTGTAATAGCGATTTTTTGGAGAGTATGTAATTAAAAACTAAATCCATGTTTGGTGGCCTTTTTAGGAAAAAACATTGTTTTAAATAGTGATTCTTTGGAAAATATGTGGTTAAAAAGATTAGAAAAAATTTAGATTTACTTGTAGAATATTTTACTGTGTGAATGTGTGGTTGAAAATGAGTATTAAAAAAAAAGAGTTTAGAAATGATGGAAGATAAATATGGACGAAGAAAAAAATTCGATTTACGTGTAATATTATTTTATGAGAAAATATGTAGTTAAAAATGAGTTTCAACGGAAATGAATTTTTGAAAAAATGGAGGCAAACATAGGTAATAGACTACGGTACTATATTCTTATTTACCTTTATTATGTTAAGATATATAAATTGTAAATGAGTAAACAACAATGGAAGAAACTAATTGAACTCCAATTTTCAAAAATATATTTTTTCAAAACTCATTTTCAATCACATATTCTTTCATAAAATAATATTACATGTAAATTCAAAATATTTCTTTCTTTTTTAACCATGCATTCTCCAAAAAATAATCATTCCAAAATACATTTCTTTTCAAAACTTTTTTTAATTGAAGCCCAAACAGGGGCTAAATAATACGATAAAATGACCCCATTTATAGGGTTATAGAAGCTGTAAAACGAAAGATCCTAAAATATTACACAATCATTTTATTAAGGAAATAATATTATGATATCACCAGAATATGAAAATGCTTTCATATTTTTAAACATATGTTAAAATGTATACAATACACATATATAAATAGTTTTCCAACATCTCCATCGTCAACATGACCATATCGATATGAAAATCAACGATAAGAAAATAATCTTGTTATCCATTATCACCCATGAATTATTGCACATTCACTAGTAGTTTGCCAATCGAGTTGCATTAATATATTCTAGTGGATTATGAGCAGGTAAAGCAGGGACTACTGGTCCAAACAGTCGACACATCTTGAGTAGTAAACCTTCCTTGTACTCTAATCCAGATATACGAGGAAGAATAAAGCTTCTCGCCAGCTCCCACAAGGCATCCATCTTCCTCATAACAATTGACTTAATGTGCCAATAGTTCTTCTCATATAATTCTTCATTGAAATTCTGAATCATATAAAGAAATCAATAAACCAGCTTGATTTGTTGTAAAGTGTAATTTTCTCTTTATCTCTTTTAAAAAATTTAAAGATAGTAGTGGTGAAATTGACACCACTTGATAGAGAGAAGGTCGTTCACCTTTCTTTCGTAAAAGCAATCGATGTAGAGACATGTCCCGAAGTGCTTATACATTAGCACGGAGTTATCATAAGGCAGCCGAGGCACAATGTCGTGACTATAAACAAACCTATAATACTTGACTCCATAGCGTTCAAACTGCTCGTCCATAAACCTTCCAAATTTTCTGTCTCCAACCTTAGGCTGGCCAAATGTGTACACACCTTCTAGTCTTTTTAGTACAGAATCCTCCTTGTGCAGTGCCAAAGCCGCAGGGAATAGAATTGCAAGCGCCCCACCTAAGCTGTGACCAGTGACAATAAATCTTGTCCGATTATTAGTCTCAAAATGTCGTTTTAGCTCTTTGGTTATGGTACTATAAGCCCCACAGTGTCTAAGCGGACTTCCATCGAATTTTAGGCCTAAAGCTTTCATGAAACCACTGTGGACTCTGCCTTTAATGCCATCGGCCTTATACCACGATATGTCAAGGTCTGTAATCCAGTCGTTTGCATTGAAGGGTTCAGTACCTCGGAAAGTCACAACTATCGTATCAGGATTAGTATTTTTATCATGGAACATGAAGCCTTGTGTTGTAAATTTATGATGTCGCTCTGCCAAACATAAGTTTATTGTATTATTAGCAAAACATTCATGTAGCTACACTACAAAATCAATGGTAATATACTAAGTTTTGCGAAGAAGGGCTACGTCGATTTAGTATTTTTTTTTCTCTTACCATCAAAAAAATCATATGCTCCCAATGATTCCATCTGCATAAAGTCGCCAAAAGTTTATTCAAGTCACTGTTGAAGGCTAAATATAAATATAACATTTTAAACTTTTGGACCAGACGGTTCATTATATACTACCTTCCATACTTTTTCAACCACATCTTGGATGAAGTTTTTGTTCTCGTAGGCTATTTTTGAAGCCATGGCAGCGAGAGCTGAAAAATACTTGCTGTCCCCAGGTTTGATTTTCCTGTCCAACTCCACCCTTTTGTCTAGAAGCCCAATAACGGATGAAAAATTGGACAATCTTTTATCAGGTAACTTCATCTTTCCTGTATATATGGCATACATAGGTCAGTCAGATGATTTTTTATTTCTTGGCATCGCGTTAATGTTGTTCAACATAAAATTTAATAAATAAAATGTTTTCCTTCTCCAATTATTTGAGCTTTAAACGAGATGGTTGAACATGTAATAAATCTATCATACGCATATGTGACGTATTAAAGATTAAACTTAAATCAATGTACGTCATCTCTACGTGTTTAAGCTCGTAAATAAGGTTATTTTGGACAATTATCACCATTGCATTGTAGATCAACTTATAAGGCTATGTGCTACTTCTATTAATAAGGTTGACAATTTAAGACGGAACCTTCATGAAACAATTAAGAAAGAGTAACTATTAGATAAATTGTTTTTATATACGATGGTTTGAAACAATTTGCATCATAAATATAACTAAATCAAAAGAACAATTAATTGCCAAAATATGTTAAAATATAGACTAACCTCGCAAAAGACCAGACAAGAACTCTCTAAAGTTTTTTTTATCACCTAAAAGGTTTAGCCCCGTCTCCGTGGTCGAACCTAACAAAGACAATGACCTTGCCTTGTATTGAAGAATTTTCTGTAAGAACATAGAAAGAAAAATAATTTCTCTTCCATCGAGAATTGCTGGCTTCACGTGAAGTGGTTCCAGAAAATCTTTGTTCAGTATGTCTTTGGTATATAGAACATTAAAAATGTCTATAAGGCTAGCATCACGCGGTTTCAGTAAAAGGTACTTCTTGGTCGTAACCATGTTTGAACTGAGCACAAATAAGTTGGTTGATTGATTAATGTTATGTTCAATGTTTAGCCAAATGGAGTATTTTTATAGATGAACGTGTAGGAATCTTTAGCTACTTTCCTACCCAATGAAGAAATCCCTTGTACAAAACAGATCGACTATGTTTTGCAATGACAAACAAAATGAATTGTTAAAGTAAAATGGCTAAACTTCTTGGATACTAATTTCGTCTTAATCACGAACAAATAGTCTAAAAATACTAAATCATGTTTTGCGTGGTAGATTATACCATATCAAACAAGAAAAATGGATTAAAATCTTGTATTTTGTGTTAATAATAAGATTCCTTGCACAAGTTGCTGTTGCTTTGCTGTTGAAACTAGTTAGATATTCTAATACCATGTGTCTTTCACCCAGTGCATGAAACACATGGTTGGAGCATAATATCCTCTACAGGAGATCCCAAGAGTAACCTTAGGGAATTAACTAAGTGGCTTCCCTTTGTCACACTTCATTTATTTAATTTCATTTTTCTTTTATCGGGCTTGCTTTGTCCGTTACTGTTGGAATTCGTGGAGGCATATGATACTTCACACTTACCACAATCCTTCGACCTCAAATCAACTTAATATTGCTATTATATAAAAAAAGTTAAGCTTAATG
>CAIGRB010124487.1:56107-87021 GCA_903798255.1 Fraxinus quadrangulata | reverse complement strand
CCTATAGTCGGGTTTTACAAACTGCTCAAGTAATCTCAAATAGGTTAGAGATTGACCAAACTTCTCAGCAAGGGATCGAGCCCTTAGAAAAGCAGAAATGGAATGGGTCCAACGAAGAAAAAGGAGAAGGATGGAATAAGAAGGTTAACATTGGACCAAGTTTCGGATAAGTCGTTTGACCCTGTCCAAAGTACAACATGATTCATAGGGATGAATGCCTCTTCTGGAGAAATGTGTGCTATCGATGTGGCAAAACGGGTCATGTTTTCAAAAATTGCAAAGAAGACCCCTCAAGGAAGAACGATGAGCAAGAAAAGAAGGGAAAGGCCCGAGTTTTTGCTTTAACTCAGGAACAGACATCAGAAGACCCGAACGCAGGTAATTTCGAGGACAAAATGTTTTTAAGGAGGGGAGATTGTAACACCCCAAAAATTTTAAAAAAAAAATCGTTCTATATATTATATCTTTGAAAGTTGATAGACTAAAGTGAAATATATTTTAAATTCTTATGTTTTGGGCTAAATATTTAACTAATGTTAAAGCGAGGAAAAGCATACCAATATGGGTCTCGTTGGATAGCCTGTAATTAATCATGTTATTAGGCTCGAAAAAAAGTTAATTCGGATATGTTATGCCCAAGATATTCTAGTTCTAAGTATTTATGTTTTTGTAATTTTATTTAGTTATTTATTACTTTTTCATGATTTTTAAACTTATTTGATTGCCACGTGTAGTTTGATAAGTATAAAAGTAATCTTTTTTATTTATTTATTTGAAAAAGTGCACAATTATTATCCTTATTTGGTAATACACGATTTCTCAATTTCACTTTTAGTAGAAAACTTATTTTTATCAAATTCTTATCAAATTGGATAAATACGATTTCTCATCACAATTATATTATGATTCAACTACTATTTTTTTTATTATAAATAGTGTGCCAAAGTCCCACAATTCACTAGCACAGAATTTTATACAGCAGTTTTCATATAAAACAACTGTAAATTCTAAATATATATTTTTTTTCAAATGCTCATTTGATCAATCAATATAAGATACTTTATGTGCAAGTTGTTCGTTTCCTTATGCATTTATGTTCAGTAATTTATGCATGAATTGTCAATGGGTCTTCGGGTTCTTTAGAAAGAGATAAGAGATTATTCGAGAATCTAAGATGACCTAGATGGGTGTTTCGCTTGGTCACCGAGATACTCCATAAGAGAAGGGTGGTATGAAAGTGTTATTTTATTGCATATAATTGTGTATGAAAATTGCAGTATTTTACTTGGTGTTTTCAAAATACTCACTCTTACAAAATTTAAAAGGTTAGTTCGGGTCAATTGGATCTGTGAAGGGATGGTGCAACGGACTGCTAAAGGATTTCACCCCACGAGAATATTAAGTTTTACCGCTTTTCTTTTAAAATTTATTAGTTCATTTTGTCCAATAACAGTAGTTAAGAATGCTTAAATTATTTTTAAAGACATGATTTATGATTCAAATTTAAATTTATGAATGTCTTGTTTATTTAGAAAAAATAGAATGTTATCGTTCCGCATTTTAAGTACATGAAATTTTTTTTGGCAACACTTCAGATTGATGAAAATTTGGGACGTTACACCGGCATTGGAGGAGGTCGAAGAAGGAAATGACACTGAATTTGGTGTTGGTGAGTTATTGGTCACGAGGTGAGCTCTTAACACTTAAATCAAGAAAGAAGAGTGAAAGAGTGAAAGAGTTAGAGAACAAGAAAGAAAATAGTGAGATGGTGAGCGCGAGAGAAAATGTTGAGGTGACTAGTGGAGAGTAAAAAAGAGAGAAGCCACATGAGGGAAAAGAAAAAGAGTCTTCTGAGACGAGAGAAAAGTCGAAAGTAAATTTCTTTGTAAATGGGAGTGAGTTGAAAAATGTGATAAATGAGAGACAACAAATGATATTGTTGGTTTATAAGGAATCATTCCTTAATTTTGAGGAACCTAACACACCCTTCCCTAGTTTGACTATCTCTTTATTGCAGAAATTTGAAGATGTGTTTTCGGATGACATGCCTAGTGGATTACCACCTATTCGGGGCATTGAACATCAAATTGACTTCATTCCTGGAGCTGTCATTCCAAACCGACCAACTTATAGAAGTAACCCCGAGAAGACAAAAGAGCTTCAGATGCAAGTTGATGAATTGATGAGCAAGGGATCCGTGAGGGGGAGCATGAGTCCATGTGCTATTCTAGTCCTTCTTGTGCCAAAGAAGAATGGAACTTATAGGATGTGCATGGATTGCAGAGCCATCAACCACATAACGGTAAAGTATCGTCATCATATTCCTAGGTTAGATGATATGTTGGATGAATTGCATGGTACTTGCATGTTTAGTAAAATAGATCTTAAAAGTGGATACCACCAAATTCGAATGCGGGAAGGTGATGAGTGGAAAACTGCTTTTAAAACTAAATATGGTTTATATGAATGGTTAGTTATGCCATTTGGACTCACTAATGCATCGAGCACTTTTATGCGCTTAATGAATCATGTCTTACGTGCTTTTATATGTAAATTTGTTGTTATGTATTTTGATGATATTTTAGTATATAGCAAAGACCTTAATGAATATGCAAAATATCTTAAAAGTGTACTTGTGGTTCTAACGAAAGAACAACTTTATGCTAATTTTAAAAGTGTACATTTTGCATGGAAAATGTTATTTTCTTAGGATTTGTGGTGGGTGCTGGTGGGGTAGAAATTGATGAAGAGAAAATAAAAGTTATTAAAAAATAATCAATACCTAAAAGTATAACTGAAGTTAGAAGTTTTCATGGATTGACTAGTTTTTATAGGCATTTTGTAAATGACTTTAGCACAATTACTACACCACTTATAGAGATTGTTAAAAAAAGCGTAGACTTTCATTGGGGTGATGAGCAAGAGCATGCATTTAATACAATTAAGGATATACTGTGTAAGGCACCAATTTTAGAACTTTCTAATTTTGATAAAACTTTTGAAATTGAATGTGATGCATCGAGAATAGGTATTGGTGCTATTTTGATGCAGGATAGAAGATCAATTGCGTACTTCAGTGAAAAGTTGAGTGGAGCAGCACTTAATTATCCCACATATGACAATGAGTTATATTATCTTGTTCGAGCCATGGGGACATGGCAGCACTACCTGTGGCCTAAGGAGTTTGTGATACACACGGATCATGAATCATTGAAGCATTTGCGAGGTCAAGGCAAGGTGGATGGAGTTTGTAGAGACATTCCCTTATGTCATCCAGTACAAACAAGGTAAGAAAAATGTGGTGACGGATGCATTGTCTCGAAGGTACGTGCTACTGACTTGTCTTAGTTCTAAGTTACTTAGTTCTGAGCATATTAAGGACATGTATGTTAGTGATTTTGATTTTTCTAAAATTTATGCATCATGTAATAAGGGAGCTGTAGATAGGTTCTTTGCGCATGATGGATATTTGTTTCGACAAAATAGGTTGTGTGTTCCTAATTGTTCAATGCGAGAGGTTTTAGCAAGGGAAGCACATAGTGGTGGATTGATGGGATATTTTGGGGTTAAAAAGACTTTAGAAATGTTGGGGGAGTATTTTTATTGGCCTAAGATGAAGTAATGTTGAAAGAGTTTATAGTCGATGCATAACTTGTAAGCGGGCTAAATCTAAGGTTTTACCTCAAGGCTTGCATACATGGGTTGATATTTCAATGGATTTTGTTTTGGGTTTACCTAGGACTAAGAAAGGAAGATATCTCATATTTGTGGTGGTAGATAGATTTAGTAAAATGACACATTTCATAGTATGTCATAAGACCGATGATGCCACTAACATTGCTGATTTATTCTTTAAGGAAATAGTGCGTTTACATGGGGTACCTAAGAGTATAGTATCTGATCGGGATGTAAAATTCTTGAATCATTTTTGGAGAGTTTTGTGGGGGTAAGTTAGGATCTAAGCTTATGTTCTCAACAACTTGTCATCCATAAACCAATGGTCAGACTGAAGTAGTAAATAGGACCATGACACAATTGTTACGCACTGTGGTCGATAAGAACTTGAAGAGTTGGGAAGTGTGTTTACATATCACAGAGTTTGCATATAATAGGGTCACGCATTCTACTATATCATTTTCACCATTTGAAATTGTTTATGATTTTAATCCACTAACACATTTGGATTTAATACATTTGCTTGTGAATGGACGACGTAGCTTAGATAGTAAAAGAAAGACCGAATTGGTAAAGTCACTCCATGAAAGGGTAAGAGCGCAAATTAAAAGTAAAAACAAACATTTCGTGTCGCAAGCAAACAAGGGTCAAAGAAGAGTGACATTCGAGCCGGGAGATTTGGCTTGGGTACATTTCAGAAAGGAACGCTTTTCAAAATAAAGGAAATCAAAATTGCAACCACGAGGGGATGGTCCATTTCAAGTCTTGGAGAAAGTCAACGATAATGCATACAAATTATATCTTCCTAGTGAGTATAATGTGTAAGCAACTTTTAATGTGTTTGATCTCTCTCTTTTCGATGCAGGTGCAGATTTGAGGATGAATCCTTTTGAAGAGGGAGAGGATGATATGATCCAGGAGTCGAGCCTGACAAAGCCGAGCCCAGGACGAGGCCCGTTGAATATCGAAGGAGGCCCGATGACGCGTTCGAGAGCAAAGCAAGTGAAAGAGGTAATGGAATTGCTCGTTCAAGCTACGATTGACGATATGACAATCGTGACGAAGAATGGGGTAAGTTTTATGTTGGAGTCGAGGTTGAAAACCATTTGGATCAATGTGATAGAAGCAAGCGAAGACGGAGGCCAAAGTTATTACTATGCGACCACATAGTAGAAACTGGCATGCGGTCGCATGCCTATTTACCGAAACCAAGCAGGGGCATTTTGATTGCTCTATGCGACCGCATAGAACAAAATCTGAGAGATTTTTCATTATTCTGCGAATTTCCTTATTTTACTAAAATTCTATTTTATTGCGATATTTTGTAATCTTTTTGAGTAATTTTCGATTTTAACTAGAATCTAGGGTTTACCTATAAATACTTCATCATTATTCATTGTATGGATCTTTTGACAAATTCTATGTTGNTTGCGATATTTTGTAATCTTTTTGAGTTATTTCCGTTTTTAATTAGAATCTAGGGTTAACTTATAAATATTTCATCATTATTCATTGTATGGACCTTTTGACAAATTCAATATTGAGATATATTCGAGAGGCTATTGTGCTTTTCAACCATTGTTCTTCATTGAACACCGCGAACTTATCAAGTTAATTCTTGCTACGTTCAATATCGGGTGCGGATCAACGTATTGTGTAATCAAGAGGTTTTTCAAACACCGTTTTTGATTGATTGCTTGATTCATTTAATTCTTGGTTCAAACTCAAAATCGGGATTATCTTTTGGGCTTTCTTGGGATCTTCAATCTCATTGTGGATTGCGTAGTGTTCGTTGTTACGTGGTTCTCATCACTATTGCTCGAGCGAGGGGTGAACGACAGTCGAGCGACAGGTTGTTGCTCCAGCGAAGGCAAGGCGACAGTCAAGCGATAAAGTTTCTGTTTCGACGCTCGAGCCAAATCTTGACGACAGTCTAGCAAAAATTCACGCAGTTTTTCCTTCCTTCCTTCCCCATTCTCAAACGCCAGACCTAAAATATCATAACTTTCATTAATTGCACACTACTTCTTAACTTTTTACAATATATTAATTTTAGCCATTTTTGTTCACAGACCTGCAAATTACATTAAATACCTTACACTTCCACTAAAAGTTTTGTACAGCATTTCCATCCCAGATATTTGAGCAAACCTTGCAGTTTCATACAACATATATAACCCAAAAAAGCTGAATTTTTGCTGCATTAGGCTTGTTACAGAGCTTGCCACTGAGTATCAGTATGCAGTTATAGTAGTTGATAGGGCCAGTCACGAGGGTGCCGAAAAGGGACGCAATTGCTTGTGAGGACAACCCCTATTGGATCTGATAAAAGACTACTTTGCAGAACTTTTATAAACTATGGTAGTGTGGTCGGGTGCAGATTTGGATAGTGGGATGAACTCAAACTAATGGTTAAAGTGATTAAAAAGAGATACAAAAAAGAACAAGAATTTTTGGTTAAAACCAAAATCCATTGATGGATGAATCAAATAACTGTTTCTTTCAGAGGAATTAAGAATGAGAAACAATGCAGGGTTTGAGAGAATTCTTGGTTTCTTCCTCTATTTTCTAAAGGTAGTCTTGATTTTTATTTTTGTTGTTAGTTAAAAGAATGTGTGTACGATGTCCATTTCATAATAGGGTGTGTATTAGTTTTCTTTAATTTTTTTTTTCCTTTTTTGAGTAGAGATGGCTCGACTTGATTTTGAGTAGACCTTAATCCTTTCTCACATGTAGCTTCCTTTTGTTGTCTTGAAAAACATAGACACTGGGAACCTCTACAATGGGGCAATTATGTGGGCCAGCCCATATTTAGGCCACACTGCATTGGGCCAAGCCTAAAGAGTTAGGCCTTGAGCAGTATAAAGACACCTTAGATGGGTGAAAGGTATACTTGAGAACTTGAAATAAATAATTTTTATTTGTAAGTGAAATTGTTATGCATGCTACCTTATGGAGGCCACATGCGTTCATGTAGGACCATGCCACATGCAACTCTCATCAAATGCCACTTGGGATTCAATCACCACGTAAGATCATCGCTGAACTTACCTTTAGACGAATCAACCAAGGAATTACACTTACCAATTGAATGTACGAGTATGCTCAAGTATGATAGACTACCCAAGGCCAAAGGTTTGCCTCAAGGTGTCCCAACCCTCTCAAATGAGGGCTAATCGAAGGATTGACCCTCACCATTAGATGTACAAGTAGGGTTGACGGCCTAAGGTTAGATAGTTTGCATCATGTTTCAGTGACATGAATGTGTCGTTAGCATTTCAACTTTCATCGTTCGTTCTTCGTTCATCAGGTTCACATTCAAAGGAACACATGATGAACAAAGTGCCTTAGAAGACCATAGGTTATTTGCTTCCTAAGAACTATCATGGTGGCAATGGAGTTCTCCACATGGTCTTTTCAAATGAGGAAAAATTTCTATATGTTATTGTACTTCACTATAAACATTTTCCCAATAAAGAAAATTCAGTGAAAAACGTAACATCCTTAGGACAGCTAAGCATGGGTAGAACCTGTAAGTACCACATAACGTCTACAAGAGGTAAAAAAATCAAAGATTGGTAATAACAGATCCACAATAGATGGGGAAGTCCAAACTAACTAGTTTAATGGTCAAAAGGTTAAGAATACCCGTAACTCAAATATAATATAAATATTTCAATTAAAACATTGTCCATTTATCTCACACTTAATCAATTTGTATGTATAACTTGAGTACAAACGATCTAGAAATCAAAAAATCATAATATAGAAGTAACAAGTAGGTATATGAAGAGATCAAAAAGAAGTGCGAACACTTGGATCATACATATTTGACCAACAGAAATAAAAGTAACATATTTATAGAAACAAAAATGGAATTAAAATATTGAATTTTAAGAATACATTCTTGATTCCTAACGTGAGATGCAGTAGAATTGGCGAACGAATTGGACACCAAATTAAGCAATGTTTCCCTCCCCATATTTGCGCGTTTTCCATAATGAAAACAGTCGGTGCTCTTTCACATCTGTCCCCCTTTCCTTTCCTCCGCCCCACTTTTCCACATCAAACTTTTCCCTCTCCAGTACAATTATACCTACACAAAACATGTATACGTCTGAAAAAATCTAAATCTGGGTATGTTCTAAATTTCGCCATCTTTCATTCTGATTTTATTCTAATAGAAATTAGAAACCAAAAAATGAATGAAATAAAAGAGAGAGTTTCGGAAACGCTATCACGATTCTTTTCGGACTCCCCATCATCTCGAACGCCAGATCAAGAATCCGAGGTACCCTTCTTTGGTTTTTCCTTTTATGGGTCTTCAGTATTATGTGAATATTTGTTTGAATTGATTGTGAGATTTTTTATGATTCTGGAATTGTTTCTTGTGTCTGATCTGTGAAAAAAAATTGTGGGTTTGAGTTTTGGATACAATGTGTGTGTAAATATGTTCAATTCCGTGAATGCTTGAATTTTTTTTTTTTTAAGCTTATGATGTTAATTGAATTTATAATTTGATTTCGTCTGACATGCTAATAGACTTGATAAAACGAGATCAGCTGGCGTTTTACATTTTCTGAATTTTAACTCCTTGTCTGGGTAATGTAAATCTTCTTTTGAAGTATTTCCTTTTTGGATTGAAACGGATTCTGAAATTAACTATTTTGATGAAATGGTTTTATACTGAAATGGTTTTATACTATATATAGTTTACACATAAAACATGTTATTTTGACAGTCATCTAATAGCATTGCTGCTAAGTACCAATAACACTGTGAAAAAGGGAATTGTTCTTCGTCAACATCTCACTAGTTTGCTAATATGATAATGTTCTATACGAGTATCCCACCAGTGTACTAATCAAGTAATGTAGTGTTTTGCAACATCACTCAAGTAGTGAGCAGAAACTATGGACCTTATGTCGACCAGCGCAAGGGGAAGTCTTAGGAAAATGTCAAGATTCTTGCAAAACGGACAGGATTTTGGTAGGTTTTTCATTCACGAGATTTTCTCGAAGCCTACTCTTATTAAAGACAATTCTTAAAATGTGCAACATGAATCATTACTAAGAATTAGAAATACATCATAATCATTGATATTTTCTTGAATGAGCTAAATGCATATTGCAAAACTATATTTCTGGATTAATAAACCAGTTAGCTACTCACGTTGGTCTACCAAACATATATGTAAAAAATCTTATTCTTTTTTCCTTAGTGGGAGTACAATTTCTCCTCATTGGTGTTTCGATGAACATTGTCATATAGTAATATAAAGTGCATGAAATATATTATTTTTTTTAAAAAAAAAAGAAATATTAAATGAACTGATACTTTTGCCGGTTTCAAGAAAAATGATAGAAGATAGCTATGTAGCTAAAATATTATTATTGAGAAAGGGAAATAATTTATTTCTCCTTGGAGAAAATATAAGCCAACACAACAAGAAATTCAACTTTTGAAAAACAAGTCCCCAAACGAAAAGGTAAATCATAGAATAGTGAACATTATCGCCGCAATCTTAGTATTATTTACAGGAAAATGAACATAAACGCAGAATAAAAAATTAGATTACCAATTCCTCCCGGCTCTAGTAACAATGTTCTACATTTTATTTTTTTGAGAGGTTAAAATCCAAAAAGTATAAAATACAATTTGGTATCATTATGTCAAACCTCTTAACTGAAATCAAATTATACTTAGATTACAAAAAAATTAATATCATCATCATAAACGGTCATAAAGAAACACCTTATAAATTAATCCCTAAATTTCAATCCAAAATCCCACTTTTGTTGCTTATTAAGTTACAAGAATATTATGGGAAGTTGATTGTTTCATTTATCTACCATCAAACCCACTTAATTGAATTTATTTTGGAACTAAATTATTAGCCTATTCCTCTCAAGAAAGCCAAAACCGACCTCCCTAATTTATTTGTCCAAATATCAATTTCAAGACTACAAAGTTCAACTTTGGATACTACCTTCTCAGCACTTTGTGTTAGAAAGAGTTGAATTTTGTGTCGTTGAAATTGATATTTAGACAATGAAATTAGGGAGGTTGCTTTCTTGGGAGGAAAAAATTGATTATCTGGTTTCAAAATAAATCTTAATTTGATGCTATTATGTAGCAGATTATTAGCAAGTTTTCAACTTTAAAAATTTAAGTTTGGAAAAAATATACATCTGTAATAAAATGCTTATGCCACCCGTGTGACAACATTGGATTTGCCACATTCATCTACAATAATGAAAATGCCCTTCCCTTTGTTGTTGGTTAAATATGCATTCTTTGACAATTCAAACGCAAGGCTAAAAAGGAAACAAAAATTATGAGGACATAAAAATGTTATGTTGGATCAGAGATCAAATAAAGTGTGGGCCACCGTTGATGAAAATTTTATTCAAACTTCGAATTTTCAAAGTTGGAAAGTTGCTAATAATATGCTAAATAGCAGCATCAAACAAAGGCTAAATTTGAATTAAGTGGGTTTAATGGTAGATAAATAAAATAATCAACTTGCCATAATATTCTTGTAACTTAAGCAACAAAAGTGGGATTTTGAATTGCAATTTGGGGATTGATTTATGTTGTGCTACTTTTTGACGGTTTACGATGATTTTTTTATAGTTTAATTTGATTTCAATTAAGAGATTTGATATAATGATACCAAATGGTATTTTATACTTTCTAAATTTTAACCTCTCAAGAAAGAATGTAGAATATTGTTGCTATAGCATAGAGAAAATGGTCATATGCTTTTTCATTCCGTGAACAAGGCTAAGATTGTATTCATAATGTCCACTCTCTTCTATGATTGACTTTTTTTGTTTTGGACTAGTAGTTCTAAATTTGAATTTCTTCTTGCGTTTGCTTATCATTTTTCCAAGGAGAAATAAATTAATTTTCCTTCTCAATAATAATATTTTAGTTGCATAGAAGGAGCTATCTTCTATCCTTTTTCTTAAAGCCAACAAAAGTATCTTTGAAATTGAGTCATCGTCAATGACTATGTTGTATTTATTCTTTGTTTGTTTTTTATTGTTTCAAAACTTTTTTACTACATTTTAATCACATATTCACACAATAAAATATTCTACACATAAATTCAAAAAAAATTTCTACTTTTTAACCATGCATTCTCCAAAAATTCGCTATTCAAAACAATATTTTTCCAAAAAAAATGGCCACCAATCAAGGGCTTATGTTTCTTCTTCTGCATCCTTTTTTTTTTTTCAAAGAAGATAATAGATTTCGTGCACTTTATATTACTATATGGTAATGTTTACTGAAATACCAATGAAGAGAAATTGTACTCCCACTGAAGAGTAAGATTTTTAACATTTATGTTTGGTAGACCAACATGACTAGCTAACTAGTTTATAAATACAGCAATATAGTTTTTTATCTAATATGCATTTAGCTCACTCAAGTAGTAAGCAAAAAAGTACAATACCTTAATTTTAGTAAACATTTTGATATGTGTTTCTAATTCTTAGTCATGATTCCCGCTGTACTTTGAAAGGAATGTCGTTTATAACTGTAGGCTTCTATACGCTACTGTTATGGGTAACTAACTAGCTTTTTTAGCTTGTGGTGTTAAGTACAGTCAATATAAATTTCATCTGATTTAGTTAATGGATTTGATAAAAGGAAGCATACAGTTGGTAACTAAAAGTTTTTGAATGATAACTCCTCTAAGGTTAATGAAGGAAAACTTTATGTTGTATATTTTACTTCTTCTTCTTCTCTTTTTTTTTTTTTTCTTGGGTTGGTTGATTTGGTTTCGAATATGAATTATTCACTGAACAAATAATTATGTCCTCATCATTGGAAGAGGAAGGAAAAAGGTGTTCATTTTACGTTCAGACAATAATGGATTTTTTTAAAGCCTGCAAAAAGTTGCCGTTGTTGCTCTCACCTTTATCTCAGCTCTTTTTCAAAAAATGCTTTGTTTTCCTTCGGCTTTTGTCTTTGTTGTTAAATAAAAGAGGAGGCATTTCTGAAAAATTGAGTTATTTAATCATGAAGAGTCTGTATATTCTATTTGCAAGGTGAAAAATGAGAGAAGGAAATTCATCTAATCGCATTTTAATTACAATTATGCTCGAACGTTTACCTACAAAAAGTTCACCGATATTCCATGGAGAGAGAGAGAGAGAGAGAGAGAGAGAGAGAGAGAGAGAGATGGTACATTTTATTTTTGGATACATAACTCACTATGTTATGTAATGTCACGGGAGTGTTCTGTGCATTATGAAGCCAGCTACTTTAGTTCTCAACAGAGTACTGATTGTGATATATGTGGCTGATACTTCCATTACTGTTTTCATTGTGCTTGACTATCTTTTGTAACACTAAGCTTCCATATGCATAGGCCAGGCCATACACTAAGGAGGGAAAGTCTGCGTCTTCTATGTTATCCTTCATTCTCCCCTCAGCTGGTTTTGATTGGTTTAGATCAGACAACCGCAATAATGAGGTCAAATCACTTGAATCACATTCTTTTAAATGGAGAAGTAAAAGTTTTTCATATAGAGATAAACCCATGGATAGATACTCGGAAAGTGAGTATCCTTGTGAAGAAAATGGAGAAAATGGCTCCATCAGGAGACCAAGTCAAAATAACAAATCAAGTCCTCGCTTGGAAAATGGAGAACCTGGCTCCGGGAGGAGCGCTTGTAGCAGCACTGATGTATTTGAAGATGCTGCTGATTCATATAGTTTTGACGAGACCATGCCCAACCTCACTGTTGAATCCCTTTTCATTTCTCCTGATTTATACGAGTTTTTCGATTCATCCCTTCCTAATATAGTTAAAGGTTGTCAATGGATCTTGTTGTACAGGTACATCAACTAAAATGTTTGCTTTTGCTGTAGTTACTTTTGTGTTTTCTGTAATTGATTTTGAGATATGCTTTATATCTATTGAATGAAGCGCAGTTCTGCAAGACATGGTATATCACTTCGAACGCTTATTCGTAAGAGCGCTGGTCTCTCTGGTCCATGTCTTTTGGTATGTTTGCCTTTATATTGGTAAAATTGCGCCACCACTTGTGTGAGTAGCAAGTTGGTCCTAAATCTTTCATTATGAAGAACATTCAGTCTGGACAAAACTGTCGAAGTCCTCGTAAATCATCCAACATGGCTCTCATGATTTTTGGGCACCGACTCTAGTTCTGAAAGAAAATCTAGCTTCAAAAAGTTGGACATAAAAGAACTGTTTACAATTTAACTGTGATTTGGATGGTTTTCCATAATTGGGGACTGATTTGTGCAACTATAACGAAAGTTGAGGACCAGCTTGCTCATTTTTGAAGGTTGAGGATCAACTTGCTTCTCAGGGAATAGATTGGGGACTGATGGTGCAATTTTCCATTTATATTATGATCAAACCAACTCTAATAATTGACATGTTTCAACTCTTTCTTCTGTAAAACTGAGCCTTCCTTTATGTGCAGATTACTGGTGATAAGCAAGGTGCTGTATTTGGTGGGTTACTTGAATGCCCCCTGAAGCCTACTGCAAAGAGAAAATATCAAGTAAATCATATGCTTCCATCTACTTGAAGTGATGTTTGAATAAATTTATATAAAATCATGGCATTTTCTGCCCTTTCACATTCTTACCGTCTATTTATAGCTTGTTGACAAGCTCCTCCACCAACTAATTTTGACAGGGAACAAATCAAACATTTGTATTCACAACCATATATGGTGAACCAAGGCTGTTTAGACCTACTGGTAAGAATGTTACATACAACTGTTGCTTCTTTTTTTCAATTAAACTGAGCTGTTTTGCTGTGTTCCTTTGTTTTCCTTTTCAAACTAATTCAATTGGCTGCCAATTGCTTAAATTATATACTGAAACAGACTCGACAATATTATTGTTGAAAAACCGAACTGATTTTATTGTATTTGTTAACAGTATTTGGTTATTAATTTTGAAGAATCTGTATTTCAGTTACTGAAATTGAATTTGCATGCCCAACTTATGAATCTTCTGTTTGATTATGGTTTGATCCTATCAAGTGTCATTAAATCCGTATTTGTGTAAGCACGTATGTTATTTCTCACACATTCACATGCTATAAAAGCACGTGTTTCTGTCAGAACTGCAGGGGCTGTTTATGTATATATTGAGGGTGTTGACGTTAGATATGGGAAAGAAAAAATACTTCGTCGAACTAATCGAATTCTAGAAATATGCTAATATATTCAATTTTTACTTGAACAGGCGCCAACAGATATTTTTACTTGTGCTTGAACGACTTGATTGCACTTGGAGGGGGTGCAAACTTTGCTTTATGCTTGAATGAAGATCTGTAAGTTCTTTGTCAAGCATACTTTGAAATTGTCAGTGTTGTTAATGTCACCTGTAAAGAATGTAAATTTCCTGACCTCATTACTTGTTATTTTATGAAGTTTATCTGGAACCAGTGGTCCATGCGAAACATTTGGGAACTTGTGTCTGGCCCATGATCAAGAGTTCGAATTAAAAAATGTTGAGGTAATGATTGTTTTCCTAAATGCCCCGTCATCAATTTCATTAAGGCCTTGTTTGTCACTCATTATTGTGTTGAAAATGGAGTAATGAATAGTATTTTTTGGAGAATGTGTGGTTGAAATTTAAAGTAATTTTATTGATTTATGTGTAGAATATTTTATTGGGTGAATGTGTGGTGGAGAATCTTACTGTAGCAAACAATGTTTTGAAAAAATGGTAGACAAACAGGGGCTAAGATAATTATTCTTATTATCTACCTAGCTTAGTAATAGGCAAAACATCAATAAAATATAGTTCGTGATATCTAGTTTTTCACAGAAAATTTCAGTTCTGAAAAAAATTACTTTTTACTTTTTTTTTTCAAGCTTAGCCAAACGAGCTCAACCTTTTCAGTTGCACCAGCAAGTCATTTTCTTCTAACCCCTCCCCCTGCCCAGGACGCTGTTATTGTACCCATGAAGTTGGTTTTCGCTGTGTTGCAACTCTATTAATAGCATGTATCCCCAACTATTGATTCCCTTGCGTTAAAGATTTTTTTATGGCAGACAATAAATCTGGACTTTTATTGCAATATTTGAAAACTGCTTGACAGGAAAAAAAAAAAAAGGAAATAAAAAAAAATTAAAAAATGGTCATCTGCAAAGATCGAACTTTTAGAGCATGTTTGGAACACACTTAAGTTTCTTTCTATTCCTTGATACTGGTCAATGAGTTTCTTTCTATTCCTTGATACTGGTCAATGATGGACAGCCTATCTTGCCAAATGAACCATTAATGTAGTTTACTTGTTTTTGAAAGTGATTGTTATATTCTGAATTGTCATTTCAGTTTTTGTGTTCATAGAACTTGTGGTTTTAAGTTTTAACCTTATTTTTGTCCCATTTCTTCTCTTTGCAGCTGTGGGGTTTTTCACATGTTTCTCAATACCTTAATTGAAGCAGCAAGAATTCAGATTAAGTTTAATCTAGATTATCCATACTTTAAACAGTCCTTTTGGTCTTTAGTGAAAAATGTTGAAGTAGTTCCTCCATTTCGAGGATAATTTATTCTGTACACGTTTATATTGTTGCTATGGTAGGGAACCATTATTCTTTTATCACATTTTTTATTCAAGATATGTTCATTTGCATGAAAGAAATAATTTGCTTACTTGTCACATGGCCTTCAAGAATGCTTTCGGTCGATAAAATAGTATTATGAGACCTTTTTACATTGTAAGCACTATACATATATTAAAATATCCACAGAAGCCTAATACTGTACAAGTTCTTAAATTGTATTTACAAATGCTTAGCAGCATAACAGCAAAGATAACTCAATAAAACATTCAACAGGGTCATATTTCACAAAACAGCACAGCAAACATGTTAGTCTTCACCATTTTCTATTCATTTTCGCATACAAATACTCAAAACGGATTCGAGCACACACATCTAAGAGTTCCCACTTGTGTTTGTTGAGGGCTTCCCACTTGAAGTGCTAGTTGTTGAGGTTTCTGTTGCTGCAGCAGACTGACCTTTGCTGTTCAGTTCATCAAAATTTGCTGAATCTAAATAAGACTGGTATGGAGGCATCCTTGAAAGCAAACGACAAACTTAGCTGTTGCACGGCATATAAAAACAATAACATAGTTTTCTGAAAATAATTGACTCCTTTGTACCTGCTTGCTGTTATGGTCTGGCCATCCATATTCATCTTCACATCAAATATATTGCCTGCAAGAATGGCGAATTTTTTTACTACAAGACAAAATAACCATATCGAACACACTAACTTGAGATTTCCAGCAATCATTATTGATATGGTATACAAAGCTTAGGAAAAACAAAGTAGACAAAAGTAGTGGTATCAAAGAATGTGTAAACCATTTCTCTGTCTAGTTAATATGGGATTTGAGAATAGATGTTGGCCTGTAATATGCTATTCGGGGAACACGCATATTCGGGGAACACATACAGAGTGCAGATTGTAACTGAGTAAATTTCCTGTAGTATAACAGTTCAATCCACATTTTCAGACTTGTGACCACAGTCTAATGCTTGTTATATCCAGGAAAGGTATTTACCTCCAAAGATAGTTTTGTCTGAGAAGTATTTCGACATCATGTAACGTTTATAATCAGCCTCATATTTCTGGAATTTATCAATTTGTTCCTTGTTATCAATGTCCCTATAAAAACAACACGAAGACAATTAATAATTCCACACAAGAATTTAGTGACAGGAACTAAAAATGGCTACACAAGAAATTCTGCAGCAACAAATGAGCATCCTGAGAGAAAATGAAAATTACTATTTGGTGTGTAAAAAATAAAAGAATGGATTTCCTCACCCAATGAAAACAAAGGGGAAAAAAAAGAAAGAAAAAACTCTGTTTCTTTCCTGATATAACTAGCATCTGTAGACTTTTAGCCTAGATAGAGACATAGCACAAAAAGGCCAGAAATCAATCAGGCCTTAGATAACAGCCAAAAGCCCGTCTGATGTTCCCTAGTTCTTCACAAAAAGAGGAAAATTAGCTGACTAATCCTTGATCCTCCGTTTTAAGACTGTGTTCTATCAAGTCTTGCCTTGGACTACCTAGAATAATAGGATTTTGAATCGTCTTCTCCTTTTGCATATCAACAATTGTGTCAATATGATATTCACGCGAGAGAAATTTTCAAATGTCCTCATCTTCTTGAAACAACAAAGGTATTACAATTTTTACCCAAGGGTGGCTGGTATGCTTAGAAACTAAATTTCTGACTAGCCTAGTAGCTGATAAACCAAATGGATATATTGACCACGGCAATTCAAATTTCATATTGGAAGTTCTTATGAAGACAGAAAGTCTTTCACACTATTGCCGGATGACTTCCGCATTACAACTTCGCGTCCCATTCAGTATATCTGGTATGCTTCATTTTCAATAATTACAGATGCATTGGCAGATTTTTGTTCTTCTGATTTTATTTATTTCACTGTAAAAAGCAAAGTTGCTAGATCCCGTAATTCACCCACGTCTAGCAAAAATAAAACTAAAAAAGAGTTAATTCGAGTTAACATACGATAAGTACACTGTTACCAGAAACATGGCATGGGCGCCAAGACATATCTAACCACATTGATATGAAATTCTAGTGAACATTTAAGACATTTTTCTATTGTCCCTTGAGAACATTTAGTCATTTACCCATTTCTTGGATTAAATTCATCAATCCATTTAGTTCATTGCTCCCATTTTTATCCCCATTTCTGTAATTGGCGCAGAAAACTAATTGAAAAAAGGTCATGATATTTTAAGCTCAGAGACCCCCTTCAAAATAAAATCCCTTTCAAGGAAAAAAACTTAAAATTGATTTTCTAAATAATGAAATAGAATTGAAACCAAAAAAAAAAAAAAATTAAAAAAAATGATTTTTTTTTTAAAGTAAAGGTGTGTACATGCACATCGACAAATCACATAGAATTACAGAAGATGCTTGTAAACATTTAATTAACAGAAATTCAACAAATTCAATATGCGTAGGTTTCAGGTAATCTCACTCAAATGGGTCTTTGGTGGATCCTTTGTTTTGCTCTTCAGAACCCTTAATTTCACTCGAAACACCCTTCAAAATCCAAAAAAAAAAAAAAGGAGGGGGGAGAACGTGGTGATCACACACCTAAAAAAATTATTAAGAAAAACCAAAACTTAAAATGCGGCCAGATTGTGTACAAGGAGATGAAGAAACGCACCTGTTGGTGTTGTTTGGGTAAAGGAGGAGGAGGAGGAGTGAAGGAAGACACGGAGTTTGAAACGGAGCTAGAGGATGAAGCTGCCGCCGCCGCCATTGAGTGAAGGCTGAGTGATAATTTCGGAGAGCAAAGGAAGAACAATTTATATGACTTGTGATGCCGCCTTTTACAAATTGTTGTTGCATAAATAAAAGGGTAAATTCCTCAGTACCTAAACCTCGTATGATCCTGAAACTTTTAAAACTGCACTCAGTATCTCACTCACCGAGAAAATTTGGGACGATCCTACGTATGTAGGGTAGGATTATTCATTGAAATACCTCGATGTATGAAATCGTAAGACACAGAAATAAAAAGTGAGTGTACAACGTTAAGGTATTATAATTTGAGTAACTCGAGATACGAGATAGCTTGATTTAAATAAACGATCATATTACATGTACACGTGATTGATTTCCTGCCCATAGTAGATACGATATATCTTGTTCACGAGTCAAGTGACAAGATTACAGTATATCTTGCCACATCACTGATGGGCAGGAAATCAGTTCCGTTCTTGCCACATCAACGAGTTGTGAGCCTGCTCACACGGCAAGGCTTGGCTCACGCCCGCTGCCATCTCTATAGCAGCAGTCATTTGGGGCCATTTTGATTATCAAAGAGCGGGCGGGAAATTCCTTTTGCACAGATGTTGGCAATGCCCTTGTTGAGGAATGGACCCCAGCTTGCCAGGGCGAATGGCATTCTAATTGATGTCATGTGTACGAAGACATTGCAGTGTTGTCGTCCGTCCATTGTGATTTCTGGACAAGTAAAGCGCTAAAGAGACGATTCAAAGACTCCCCATGTAAAGCACATTACAATTGTTTGCACAGACGGAATAACAATTCCAACGTCTTATAGAGAGGGAAAACATGTTTTCCATGTTTTAACTCGTACAAATCCAAAACCTAGAATTCAAATTGTTACAAAACAAAAAGACAAATCCGCGAAAGAATGCCAGACCAAGTTGGCAGTATTTCAGATATATTACTTATCCTCACTGTCATTGAATTGAGCCCGAACCGAGTTTGAAGTAAATTATGCTTTCAACTTTTACTACATCATAACCCCGGCAACAGAAATTGCAGCAACTGCAGGGATAGCTACTAGACTCGGTCTTGCCAGAAGTGCAATGAACATTACTTTACAACTCAGATGAATCATCCTCCCCGGGCTGAGGCAACCCAAATATTCTGAGGTTCCTATCCATAGATCCAACAGCTATGTAGTTTGCATCTGGACCAAACTTTACACATGTTGCTTTACCTGCATTCAGTAAGTGACTAAAATAAACTCTACAGTTTGAGCTTGTTTTTGCTCCATATAGAAATAAATGACTATATCGAAAAACAGGGACGTTGTATTATAACATTCTAGATAATACAGTGGACAAGACTTTCTTAATTCACCATACCAAACATGCCATTAGTTAAAATGCTGAGTCTTTGAGGTGCAAAAGGTCATTGGTAAAATACTGTGAGAGGATCTAACCTGAGCCTGATAAGTCGGGAAAGGTTTTGATACAGTTCCATTCAGACTTGACATTGGCAACTTGATAAACTCTGTCATACCACAAAACATAGACATTAGCTTGTAAGACCACAACAAAAGCTGATGTATACACACTGAAATATGAATAGCAGTCATCATGTGTATGGCGAGCACAAATATCATTTCAAGTTCTTGGAATACACAAAGACCGGACGAGAAATGGAAATAATTAATAATGATATTGATATACTCTACCCACAAACCATATTAGCACTATGATTTTATCTTGATATATTACCGTATATCTGAGCCTCCAAGCGCAAGGTAACTTCCACTATGGTCAAATTCCACTGAAAATTCAGAAAGAAAAGGTGAGAAGCACGTTTTCGGAATTAAAAAAATGTATAAAACTCAACACCGGATACAAGTGGTCCCACAAACTTCTGAGGATATCTTCTCTTTCTTCTATTTAATATATACATATAAAGCACGGACATATATACTGCTGACAATCAAGAGCAAGAGACCACAACTTTCTAGAAGTTTTGATCTCATAAAACCAAACATAAGGTATGCTAGATATTAAAGAGCTAAAAACACCTGATTGTGTTGGTGTATTTTCATCGTAAGGAGTGAAAGTCCTAAAGTTCTTCAATTTGCGCAGATCCCAAAGCTTAACACCATCTTGGGCTGCAGTCTGGAAAATTGGAAAACAATCAGACAATGGAATTAATCATTTTCAGCCTCACCGTTTATGTTCTTTGTAGAAGAAAAACCTACAGCGAGGAAGTAACCATTCTCCGAAAATGAAATCGCAGTTACTGCCCCAACATGCCCATCAAATCTCGCAACATTAGCCTACACATGAAACCCACAAAAATTAATACTACTTATGGACTAGAAAGAAATGGAAGAAAGTTTAATCTAGTCATTAGAAGTACAGCCACACCTGAGTTTTCACATCCCAGATCTTAACAAGAGACCCAGAGGTACCGGTTCCAAGGATGAGACCATCAGGATGAAAAGATGCAGATGTGTAGCCTTCAGAAGATCCCGAAGTGTCTTCAACCTGAAAAAGAACTTATAAATGCCAGAAGTAGCCATACCCATATAAACATGAGTCAGTACACAGATTCATGTAAGAATTGGGAGTGCTGAGACCTGAGCTAGACATAAACCCGAAGCAAGTTCATAGAAGCACCATGTGTTATCAAGAGAAGCTGTCACGCAGTAGTTATTGGTGGCGTGGATTGTAACAGCTTGTACCTGTCATGGTTCAAAACTATGTTAGACTTGAATTAGGTGAAATGCACGAATAAATTTTAACTCGAATAGAATTAGTGAGCTGGGACTAAAAAAATCATTGAAGTACGCTTATAAAAAAAAAAAGGTTCAATTTGCTAAAGAAAAAACAAAATCTTGGATTCGCTGTCATTTCAGCAAGAGAACAAACGGGGGAAAAAGGACAAAAAAAAAGGACTTAGTCATATCAAATAAAAACTGAGCACAACTTTATAAATGAGACAACCGAACCCAACCAATACAAAGGCAACAAGGACCAAGTAAGACACATTAAAACCCCAGCTCCCCATCTCAATTACTTCATTCAAGGCGAGCATTTTAGTATAATGAGTATATGTGAATAATTTTCTGACTTCACAATATATCTAGCAGACTAGCACCCAAACGGCTGCATATATGTAAAAATGAACGTAAACTAACGTGACTTGGTCTAATTGAAAGCAACCCAGTACTGGCAAAATTTTAATTTATTTAGAGGAAGATATCCATAACCCAGACTGTCAAGATTCATGTTTCCCTGCAGACTAAGTTTCGCATATAAAGCAATATATCTGGATGACTGGCGATAAACAACCCTAAGAAGGAGCTTTTCCACATAAGTCAGACACAAGCAACCTATATAAGTAAATTTATTTGATGTTAATTAAGATTTGGGTTGTATCAAACTAACAAATCTCCGTTAGATGTCCCATCACTACCTGAAAAACCCATAAGAGCATCTGCAATAGTAAAAATGGATGAGAACTATTTATAATGTTTTGACATAATGCAATATAAGGATTAAAAGGTCTTTAGGTCTTTCTGTATTGCAGAAGTACTCTTCCGAGCCTATCAACAACGCAACTGTTGTAATAGTTCAAATTTGAGACCTAGTGAAGTCGTCAATAATGGTAGCTAATTAGTACCCTTTCGGTATATGTTGTGAACACTTCCAATTTTGGCCTCTCACATACAGCAATGCCGATACACAGAGTGTTCTCTCACCACAGCCTTGCTTAGAATGATTCAAGGACACGTTGTCTAAATTGATCAACAGCATCATTGAACAAATACACCGAGTAGCAGATACTAATGTAACTTACACAACACTAGAAGAATTTAGCATGCAAACATAACAAACCAATACAAAAAAATTTAGATAATATTTTTAAATAGAATTCACTACAAGCATCTAGCATCCTTACATGTACAGGCATCCAGTGATAAATATCCAACTAGATGATAAATGGACAGTCATATTCATATTTCTCAAACATGTTTTTGTTTATACATTTTAGAATAGAAAAAAGAGTTTAATGTACTAGAGCATCCAAATGGACTCCCATTTTGACTAAGAAATTACTGAACAGCATGTTCGAATGTGCAGCACATGAATACGTCGAATGCAAATGTCAGGCCGCATATTCGTCCCCAATAAAATGCAGTTTACCGCATTGAAGACAAGATTCAAATAAATAACTTGCCCTAGTTCAGCATTGTATCAGAGAGGGCAAAGGCAAAGATCCAGAGCTTAAGTCTTAACACCACCCAGTTAAAAAATTTGTCCACCTGACCTTTGATATAAAAATGAATTGTCCTGAAGGTGGGGCATGTTGACAACAAAATTTAAATAAATAAAATTGTCCCATAGAAACCTTGAGCTCTTAGAAAAGATGGTTCAAACTGAAGATATTAGGAGATGTCCATGCAACACACATTCATTAGCAGAAAAGGCAAAGCGGATTACCTCAGCGCTGTGATCCTTCAAAATATGACTGCAATCATAATTTCCATCTTCAGATCCTTTCCATACACGAACTGTCTGCAAAGAACAGAACAGGTGTACTGGATTTAAAGCAAACAACTAAATTGAAGAATACATCAAGGTATATGGCCATATATAAAATAAATTGAAGTCAAAATCTTGTAATCATTGTTAGTTAGATTGCAGACAATAGCAATCAATCATAAAGTGCAATGAAAAATCAACCAATATCATGTTGATATTTTTTCTGTTTGTTTAGTCGAGTTGTTTTTGCTTAAAATCATGTGTTTTCTTCCTTTTTTCTCTTTTCTAACTTAGTCCATATATATACTTGTTGACAAGTGTTGCATCAAAGAGCAGAGTGCATGTCACGCTGCTCCAATCAAACCCAAAAACATAAAAGAATAGAGAGTGCAGATCGAATTGCCAAGACATTTCAGCCTAACCATCCTTTGAAAAGCTCCCCTCCTGTACAGGTCACACAGAATATTTGACTTGGTAATTTCCTTCTTTTAAGCAAAGTGAGATCTAAACCACCTACATTCAGTTGTTGCTATGTCTCAATGTAGCTCTCCTTTGGAAAGGGTATTCAAGGCACGCAGAGCTACAATAACAAACTAAGCCTTGTTCCAATAAATTTGAATTGGCTATGTGAAAAGCATACAAGCCTAAGTTAGGAGACCTATTTGCATGGCTGAACCTACATAAAGCTTCATCACGAAAAACCCTATAAGAACAAAAGAATAAAGCATTTGAAGTTCAATATAAATCCATTTCAACAAATACAAATAACAAGGCTACAAAACGAATTCGGTACTACATAATCTGCGCTCCTTGTGCTAAGATTTATTCCCCAATTCTTGAATTGAGCTTATTCACCGTTCTGATTCCAGTGAATCAGATTTAGTCACGTGATTCAGTCATGATTTGCACAATTGACTAGTATCTTCAAACTGAATGAAAAATCTCTCAGGTGAAGTTTGGAGGTTTATAAGTTCTACCCAATTCCCAATTACTGACAGAACTAAATTTTCCAAAGCTGTAATCAATTGCTTAATCTGATGTTCAAATAGATATTTCCTGCTCCTTATGTGTATTTATATCTAAGCCAAAAGGATGTACAGGAGAGAATAATTAGAGTTTCAAAACAAGCGGTCTAATTATTCAAACTGAGCCTTTAATTTCATCTCAAGTGCCAACCAAAATGCTTCCTTAGCCCTTGCATTGATTACTTAGTTACAACTAATAAAATATAGTGGAGCAGCCTGCTTTTTCAGATATTGTGAAAGCCCAAGCAAACGAATATAAACTGAAAAGCATGAACAACAAATGGGCAAACACAATAATCATGTAATAGAAAAAAAATACAAAAGTATTCTTGCAGTGAGTATTAAATTTACCTTATCAGCAGAGCTGGTAACAACTACTTCACCCTCAGCCACAAATTTGACGCTCGTAACCTATTTATGAGAAAACATCCAGCACACATTCAATCAGAAAGCAGAACCAAAATAATATAAGAAAAGAAAATAAAGATGGTTATTACCTTCTTTGAATGACCACTGAGTGTAGATATTATCTGCCCAGAAGGTCTATCAAAGACTACAGCATTTGAATCAACCCCAGCAGTGGCAATGATGTCCTAAAACAACAAACCAGACAAAATAGGTCTTAATATGATATGTCCAATACTCTGTTCAGATGGGTAATTTGATCCATCAGAAGAACACCACGATTATAGCAACAAAATTCAAGGAATCGCCACTACAATGTCATTTATTTACAGGAGCACCTAGAGCCTGAGTCAATGTTTAAGCTTCAAATCAAGGTCTGAAGCCTTGATTATTAAATGGTCCCAAATCTACTACAGGTAGATGCGAATATATACAGAAACAAAAAAACCTTATGAGTACACTGCTAAGTCCTGCCTACGAGGATAATGAAAAATTTAGTATGGAAGAAAGGATACAAAAAATAAAAAATAAAAAGATAAATAAATACCTTGGAGTATTGGATGTCCAAAGATAATATGCCAGGTTTGTTTGTTCGATGAAGAGGATAACTATTGAGTTGAGTGTATCTCTCCAGAGATTCAATGGAAGACAGTGTTGCAGGTATCTGGAAGAAGAAATAAACACAGAAGCGCTTAAGAATTATCAGAATGAAGTTTTAATATCAAATTAGAATAACATGGTCATTCCTATTTCGTGAAGCCACAGGTCTACACTACAGGCATTACCTGCCGCTTTTTCCTTTGTTGTGAAAGAGCAGCATTACAATCCGTAAGCTCAGAAATGGTAGTACTTGAGATTCCTGGACGGATTTTTTTCCCATCTGGACCCATTCCATCATCCTCGGCAGCTACAGAGACAGTCAAAACAGAAATAAGCAATCAAAAGTACACGGGGTTAAATAGAATGAGCTGAAATACACAAAAGCTAAGAACCTCTTTTCCCATTGCTTAAGGCAGCAGCATTAACTGCATCTGGTGCTGCTAATGGCATGGGTATCTGTCTTTCAGCCTGTGCCAGTAATGCACGTGCCTCATCCCTTTCCTTCTTTAGCCTTGCAATAACACGACATGCAGCATCATGCTGCATAGGCAACATAGAAATCAGTGGCCAAAGTGAGGCAGCATGCAACTAAATGCATGTATAAGTGAATCTCGCAAAAACAAATTATGTATTTTTGCATTCATTTCCGTCCAATCAAAATATACTTTTGGGAAGTTCAATGGTATGAAGAAAGAGCAAGTAATTTAGTCAGGAAACAGGATGAAATTAATGCAAAGAATTAGAAATATTAGTTGAAGTACATTGCACACGCAATTATTCTATGTTCAAGTTCAGAAAAAATGCAATGAAAAGCAAATAACAATCTAACTGAAATATGTTGCTACTGGAATGAAAAATAGACCTTTTCCACAAAAGAAGCGACACAATAAAAGCTAAGAAAATTAATTAGCAACTAGCTAATCATTATTACCTGGTACAAGGCATGACTTAGCTCTTGCCTTGCGGTGTGTAACTGTTGCTCCAAAGCAAAATTAGATAGCATCAAACCGTCCCATTCCTAGTTTGAATCAAACCAGTTAAGCGTCAAAAAGTATCAATCAGACATTAATAAATATTTTTAACTCCACTCATACATAAATTTAGAAACAGGGTATTTTGTATATAGTATGTTAAGAAAGTCGATGCTCAAACCGGTAAAATGTAGAAAGTAAGAAAACCTAACGAAAGAAAAAGAGAGTGAACAGTTGTTTCATAGAATGGAAGCTACAAGAATCTGCTAGAAACTAGCTAAATAATATAGATTGAGTAAGCACTTGTTTGGCACGTGTTTAAATATAAACACCATTGGTCAAACCTATTTCTTATTCATACATTCGTGAGACGCACAAGTACTATCCACTTATCCATCAATCATTTTTATCTATTTATAATCTAAACCGATTATAAATAATTCTCAAACATGCTTTAAAATGGATCAAATTTTCCAGCAGAATAGTTACATGATAACTAGGAAATTTGTGCTAACCATTCGAGTTGCTTGTCTACATTCAGAATCCATGTATGCGCAAAAGTAGAATTATTGAATTGAACTTTGTATAAAACTCTTTTAGTACAATGAAGTTACAGTTATGAATTATATCACAATCTTCCCAAATCGGTGAATTTCAATCTTTTATAATCCATCTGTATCACTTAAATATACCAATAGGTAGAGAATGTGGTTGTTACATCCAAAATTAGCAGGAGACAAAAGCCATGTGTGGTGAGGGGGATGGAAACTAGAAACTGGAACCTACTTTTTGAGGGGGGAGGACCAACAAACTTTCTTAAGCCAAACCATAGTCGTGCCTTCATTAAACACAATCTCAAAACAAATTCTACACCGTTATATAATGACCATACATCCTATTAGAAAATGATGTTGGGTGACAAGTAAATGTTAAAAGTTGGAGAAAGAACCATGAACGAGAGTTAAAAATCCAAGGAACAGAAACACGTACAATTTGAAACATTCCCAGCATCCCAGGAATACTAGCAGCTTGAACCGGACGAGGCTTCACAATCTGCCCAGAAATCCAATAAATTTAAGATCTAAACTGCTTGGCACTCAAAATCCCATTAGAAAACAATAAAAAAAGCCTAAAAAAAACCAAAAAACAAAAAAAGAAGCAAGAGAGCCAAACTTAAATTCAAAGGTACGAATATTTGTATAAACAGCATACCTTTCCAGTTTTTACTGGAATAATATCATCCATCGTGAGCGGCTCTCCAGTAATAGGACATTTTCCATAATCCTATTCAAATAAAAGGAAATAAAAAGCATGTACACAAAGCTTCAATTAATGATAGATCGTCACATAAAAAACAATATTATTAATCAATCAATCTAGAAGATACAATATTAATAAGCAAATAATTCAACTAATGGAATTTTCCACCTGCCTTTTTTTTTTTACTTGTTTCAGCAAAATAAATAAATAAGGGAACCGTAATGAGAAATATGTTTCCAGAAGTTTCATTATTAATTACAACTCATTTGGCACTTTTAGACCTCAATTCAAAAGATTAACTGTATCTTGTTCGATGTTCTGCTAAGACGCCATAGCTATTAAATTGCTTCAAGAATTTGACAATTTTATTGAGATCATTGTGCCCAACATGGAATAAAATTCCAAACTTGTCTGTAAAAACTTCACCAATCTTCCGTCATAATTTCCCAGTAACCAAAAATATTATACACACACACATATATACTGAGAGAGAGAGAGAGATGTGTCCCTCAGTCATTAATAAGCATATAATTCAAAAATGGAATTTCCTACCAGTCTTCTCAGTTGAAGGGGGGAACAACGTAACAAGAAAAAAATTATCAGAAGTTCCATTATAATGGCTCAAACGACAAACCTTTTTATCGCTTATTTGAGCTACATTCAAAAGATCTTTTTTTTTTTTTGGAAGTTTAGTTCCATAAAATTACTTTGGAACATTGAATTTCGAAATTATACCAATCTTTTGATAAAATTTCTTATAACCCAAAAATGTCGTATATATGAATATACGAAGGGGCAGAAATAAAGAAAATGTACCGCGATGTGTCGCTCAATTAAGCGCTTCTCAAAGAGTAAACCACTCTTATTGGAGACGACGGGTTCCTCCGGCACCTCACCGGAAACTGTAAGATAACAAGTAAAGCCATGGATCAGGTACACCACCAAAAATTATACACAACACACCAAAAAATATATATAAATAAATATTCATAGAGAGAGATTTACTTGAACAGTTCATTGTGAATATGGCTCACTGGGTGAAAGAGGGAATGGCGAGACGGAGATAGGGTTTATGGGGGAAGGTGAATCCGTGAGGGGCTGGAGAGAAAAAATAGGTGGAGTTAATTTATAAATGGTCCCTGACCTTTGCATGAAATTTTAAGTTAATCCTCAAAGATTTTTTCTGATTTTACCAAAAAATGCAAATTGTGATTTTCGTATGTAAAATGGTCCAAGACCGAGACCTCGGAATAAAAAAGTTGAAGGATGGTAAATCTTGAAACTCGAAAGGGGAAGGCTTTGAGAAACTATCGGACGAGGTGGGTGGGAAAAAAGAGTAGACAACTTTGGACGTAAGTTAAATTTAAAATATTCTTGAAATTGTTAAATAATTAGAGTAATTTTGCTTTGAACGTAAGTTAATTTTTTTTCAAAGTGCCACTATCTTGCTTTAAAATACTTAACCGCGTAGAATATAAAACATAATTGGGCTGTTAGTGGGTTGGCCCATGAAGGGAAAGAAAACATGCTGAGTTGGGCCCATATTGGTGTCGGCTCTATATGGACCGAACAGGGCATTGTTGTAGCAACCAATCAGCCCATTACTAATAGTGCCGGTGCCAAATTTGGCAATTTGGAAGCAAATAAAGAGCAGATAATGTTATTTATAAATGGTAATTACATCAAACTAGAATTTTTAAAATCTAATTTCAAAAATTAGATATAAAGTTTATTTATACAAAAATCAGATATTAATTCAAATCTTTAATACTATCCAAACCTTAAAAATCCCAAAATCACAAATCATTACCCAATCTCTCTCTCTCTCTCTCTCTCTCTCTCTCTCTCTTAGTACAAGATTAAATAAATGAGAAAAATGCACAAAATCAGAATTATAAATATTCAATTTCAAAAATCAGATAAAAACTTAATTTATACAAAAATTAGATATTAATTCAAATATTCAATATTATTAATATCACCAAAATTCATCACAAACCCCAATTACTCTCCCCTCTCATTTTTCTCTCTCTCTCTCTCTCCACAGGCAGTCGGCATCCCCTCTACATGCCTATCTCTCTTTCGCACACATCACAGTAGCCAACATCATGTTCCCAATCGACGTCTTCATCGTCGATAAGTAGCGTTGGGACACTGTGGCTCGATTCTTTCGAATTCAGCCCCATGTGAGCGATGGAGTCACTGGATTCCATGGTTGGCATCATGAGGGGGTTTATGGAAATAAAGGCCACGGTGGATGCTATGACCGCTGTGAGGGAGGTTTCTCTGCCACAAACTTATCTTTCTGCCGCCGCCACACCCACCATTGCGCACATCACTAGTGATGATGGATGTTGCTTCTATCATCTCTAGTCGCTCGATGCCGCTGTTATCTGCGTGTGGATAGGTGGTAAGGGCTTGTTCGATTGGGATGTTGGATGTTTCGATCGGTCGATCAAGATGTTGGATGTTTCGATTGGCTATGCGAATTGATGTTATTGATCATAGTTTTGAGTCGACAGGTAGGGAACTTTGTGGATAAAGAGGCTAAGGCTAATTGGTTAACTGTTCTATTGATTTAACAAGTAGGAGCTGCAAATCTCTGGTATGCAATTGTGGTATTGTGGGTACGGTTATGGTGATGGTGATGTGTGTTGTGGGTGCGATGCCATGTACGGTGTTGTGGTTGGATGCAATGTTGTGTGCAATGGTTGTGTGCGTTGATGGTGCAGTGATGTGTGCTGTAGGTGCAGTGGTGTGGCAGTGTGGTGGTGACTGGCGTTGTGCAATGGTGCTGACCGATTGTCTTAAGGTGGTAATGCGACAGGTTGTCGTGAGTTGGTGGTGTTTTTATGCGATGTGTTGATTTGTTTTAAATGATGTTGTTGTCGAGATGTGGTGGTGCATTCGTGAAATTTCGCAAGTGTACGGATCGTGACAAATAATAAAGTGAATTTATTAAGTCCGAATACGAAGACTACTATCTACTATAAATTTTTAAACTAACCTAACTTCATTTTAATTAAAATAGTAACTAATGATCAAATCAAATTTTGATTTCTAAGCAAAATTCTAATTAATAAAACATCAAATTATTAATTAATGAAAATAACAACTCAAATTAAAACTATAGAAAAGATTATGTGATTGGATAGTTATGATTTCTGATTTCACTTAGGTTATTTAATATATAGTTAATTCCAATTCATTCAATCATTTTTCATACGTGCTAATGATTGAATTAACCTGATGTAGTTAGTGACTTATCTCGAGCAACATTAATTATATTCATATGCCCGAACTTATTATATCTTTATATAAATTCACACACATATGAACGCATTTATGTATAGGAATTTAACAAAGATCGCATAGCCTATAATTATCGTTCGTTCTCTTACAATATCCATGTTAATTATTGCACAAGCTATAATTATACATCACCTCTCGTTCTCAGTATTATCCCTAAATCAATTAAATGTTGCGTAAACAATTAAAACATTAAACACACAATAATTAATTAGCATATATTAAAATGGAATGAAAATTTCGAAATTAAATATATAATAAAAACATTAAATTACATCATCCATCATAATAATAAAAGTATTTTGTCACTCATAACGTTGAATTTAAATACACAAAAATGGAAATACTTCAACAAAAATTGACGAAACGTGACGCTTCTCTTGTGTGCAGGCTAATTCCGTTTAGTTGCGCAAATAAACTTCATCCACTTTTCTTCCAATTAGCTGCATTTGTTTTCTCCCAGCTAGCTGCTGACTTTTCGTGCGTATATGTATGTTAATTCAGCCCAATTCTCCACGTAACAGTCGGCTATGTGTGTTGCGTAAATATCAAATGGATGCCTCCAATTCTTCCCTCAAACCCGCCTGTGTGTGTTCTCTTTATATATATATTGCAGCCGCCATTTTTGTTTCCAATCGAAGCTGCCTTTGTATATCTCTCATATATTTCTTTTGGCAGACCACTACGTGAATATGGGTATATATATATATATATATATATAACAATTTACAAACCTTTTTTTTCTTTATTTTTATTCTTTTCAGCCAAAGAGTTCAAATCCATTGACATTTCAAATTAAAGCCCAATTAATCTAATACTTCATTCCAATTCCCCT
>CAIGRB010124487.1:23658-52087 GCA_903798255.1 Fraxinus quadrangulata | reverse complement strand
ATTAAGCTCCCGTTTGACCTCATTATTCCACGTTATAATGAGATGAGCGGTAATTTTTTTTTTAATGTGTGGTTAAAAAAGAAGGAAATTTTTCTGAATTTACGTGTAATATTATTTTATTGAAAAATGTGTGATGGATAAAAAAATAGAAAAAAATGAATTATAATTTAAAAGTGGATAATGGGCCACGTGGCTAACCACTATCAATTCTACTATACATTAAATTTGCTAGGCACGAACCAAGCACCTCTAAATTCATGTCCTTGACCTAAAGCACAAAAATATAAATATTTCCACATTTTACTGGTTGTACAAATGTACATGCAGGTAGAGGTCACGTGTTTGAGAAATAATTGGTCCACTTTGTCAACTTTTCATTTTCTTAAAAATTCAAAATTACGAAATTTGAATTATGTTTTAGCCTCCATTTGGGGATAAGTCATAAACGTTTTAAGTTACAAGAAAGGTTGAAACGAGTCGTGACTTGTGGATTCATCGACATATGTTGTTGTCATAAAATTCGACTATTTATTAGTAGTTATGGCTAACGTATCCAAATACATCACTTACGTAAACTTCTGATTCGACTTTTTGATTCTTGATTATGGACCTATTTGACACGACGTTCGCTTTTACTTTTTTTAGAAGAGTTTTGTTAGTAAATTATCTTAATTTTTGTTTAAAAACTAGTTTTTTTTTAAAAAAAAATTCTTATTTCGGAGGTGCTTTTATAGAAAATCATATAGGATTAATTTTTTCTAAATAATATTATTACCACGGTGGTGGCGCCCTTTGGTACCTAGTGGGCATGTAGCCTCTACCTAATTATCTATCGTGCACACCAGCTCTTGCATTATTCTCTCCCGCCATATCAGTACATACACGAAGTTAATTTTCATCATCTTCCGTCTATAGTATCTCTAAGCCATTTTCATTCGTAGCTCGATCCGTATGTCTGCCGGAATTGGGTCAGAGGTTTAATGGAACAATAAAAATTTCAGAATTTGGAGCATGTGGGACCTACCTAGCAAGTCCATATAGTCGCTTACGCCGCCCATAATCAAATACAGTTAGTTAATTCTCTTTTTATACATATATATGTGCCTGTTTGTAATTTGCTCGATCTTTGTAAAACTGGGAATTCTGTAGTACAGAATTATGAAATTGAATGTTGAAACGGCTTCTTGAATGGGTTTCAGCTGTTACTGAACAGGGAGTTGAACCAGAGTTTGCTCAGAATATATTGAACGGAAGTGGGTTTCAATCTTGCAACGATTCTTATGATGAGCAAAATTTTACATGTATAGAATTGTTTTGGTGGCAACTTAATTATAATCTGCTTTTTAAGTAGTATCTAATTTAGTTTTAATCAAGAGTAATCCAAGTGAAACAACTGATAGAAATATTACTTCTTTCAAATTGAGATAGAATCAAACCCATTCTCGAGCGTTTCTAGATTTTCCTCAATATCCCAGCTATTCTCGGAGCTTAGAAATGCATTGTGCTTTCCCTTTCCTAGTTTTGAATTGATTGATTGACTCAGTTCATGAAAGAGTAAATCATGAGGAGGCTTCGAAGGCACCAGATTATATTGTACTGTATTGTGTTATTATTTTGATTGTAAGTTTCCTTTTAAGGTTTAATCTTTGTTGGGGATAAATAAGCCTTTTTTGAGAAGAATAAGCAGCTTGATTTGAATTTAATGAAATATTGTTGGGAGTTTACTCAATTTTGTATCAATTGATAGTATCCACTCTCAGTTATTCATAGAATCAACAGATCTTTGAACGCGTTCTTTGTTCCTTATGCTTCTGCTACATCATGAACCTTCAAATGGAGCCTAGTATTGTATGATCTGATAATTTATTTTTTCTTAGTGTTGATACTTCCTTTTGGATTCTCTTTGAAATGGTGGTTCAAATTCGGAGCACATCGTCTTGCTTGTTGTTTCCTTTTGTTTTCCTTCAAAGCTTATTGATACTAACTGCCCGTGCCATTTGGTTTCCAGATTGCTTCAGGCTACCCTATTACGACCTTTAGTCCTATGCGAAATAGGAGCTAGAAGCAAAAAAGTACTTCTGTATGTCTTTAATATTTTCTTTTTTATCGGAGTTAAATGGAAAATATCAACATGGCGAAAGATGGCCAAGGTGGAGAAGATTCACTGAAGTATGTTACTGAAAATATAGAGTCAGAGGATGAAAGTCTTTTGTCGAAAAGATGTACTAAAAAGTTACCAGAGCACACTCTGATATTAAACTTTAGGAGATCAAGAACGAGCACAAGTTACAGAGAGTTATTCCTTCATTGCGATCATGGCTTATATTATAAAATTCCAAAGGATATCATAAGCATAGATGAAAAAAGTGTTCTTGGTTGCCTCGACTTGATATGTAGGAACAGATTAAGAGAAGCAGCGTGCAGTTTTGCCTCAGAAGTGAATACGTTGTCAGATAGTTTGGCTAACTTAACAGAAATTAGTTGCAGAAGATCGCATGACATGGCTAAGTTATTTCTAGAATGTCCTTTGCCTGCTGGGACCCGTGATGTTATCGTGAGCTCGACTGGTATTAACCACACTATCACTGGTAGCAAGAGAACGGACATCTTTAAAAGCCTGTCGTTTAACCAATTCAGGCCCGTAGACAGCAATGCCAACCCTGGAAGAACGAGTTTACTTGAAATCTGTGAACCAGCTTGTTTTGAACCTGCGAACCCTCCACGTGTGTTGGGCAGCAGCAGTTCATCTTGTAAACTAATGAAGGAGGCGACCGTTCTCAACCATGTTTATGCATCTGCACCTTTGCATAAAAGGATCATACCTGTGTCGAGCACAAACAGTACCTGCTCGGATCAATCATCTTCTTCTTCATGTGCTACCTTGTTTAAGGGAATGCTGCAATGCACGTGGAAGAATGGGCTACCACAGTACACTTTTTCCATGGATGATAAGAGAAAAATTTATGTAGCCAGCTCGTTTAAGGTAGAGTCTCCTGACAATAAAGTTTTAGATTATGTTTACTCGTTTCATTCAATGCAAAATGACAGTAAAGAGCATGATATACGTGAGGTCGAGCCAGAACTTGTTGGGAAGATGCGGGTGTCTTCTTCTATCACTTTCTGTTCAAACAACTCGGAAATCATGGAGACTCAATTTGTTCTATTTCGTTCCGATGACAATAATTTGGGAGAGATGCAAAGCTCAAGTCATTCCCTCCAGCAGAATAAGAGATTGACACGGAAGATCGCGGATGTTTTTAAGTCAACTCACTTGTATAATGAGAAATATTCTTCTAAATTTGGGGGGACGAGTGCAAGTTTTGAAGATACTTATCGGCATCCATCTCATCAAGCGCAAAATAGTCCTAATCCAGTCGAGGTGAGTGTAGAAAATCAATATGCACCAAATCTTGAGTTGGCAGCCATTGTTGTGAGACACCATACTTGCAAGAAAATCAAGGAGGTAGAAATTGGAGGGTGGGGATTGAAGTTTCTCAAAAGATCTGGAATTAATTCCTCGATATCTTCAGAATGTTGTCCGCAAAATTGTGGTGAATGCTCGACGAGCATGAATATTATAGTTCCAGCAGATGTTCACGGAGGACCAAGAACCAGAATTGGTGGCCCCTCGAGTCTTATTGAGAGGTGGATTTCTGGTGGGCGCTGTGACTGTGGGGGCTGGGATATTGGGTGTCCATTAACAGTACTCGATACCAGATCGTGCACCATGGAGGCTTCGTCTCATATTTCTGGGGAATGCAAGTCATTTGAGCTCTTTATACAGGTCTGCTAAATTCCTTTCATTCATTTGCTTTATCTCCTTACTTTTTCCTCTTTTTCAATTGTAAAATAATTTTCTAACAAACCAACAACCTTCATACCCTTTAGATTTCACCAACTTTTCAAATCAAGCACAAAAATACTGTGTCGAATTGGTTTATTTTCTTTAGCGCCTAGTACCAGAGATGCCTAAAGAAGTAATATTTACTTTGAAAACACCCATAAAAAGTGCATGTTTGGGACACGCTACTGGACATGTGTAGTAATGTGCATCAAACATGGCCAGTTATCTGTTTTTGTTTAAGCTTTTATCTAGCAATTATCAAAAGACACTGAAGAAATGAGCTAACTTCAGCCCATTGTTAATTTTGCAGGGTTCAAAGCAAAATACACCAATCATGAAAATGGTGAATATCCATGAAGGCTTGTATTATATTCATTTTCAATCAACTTTGTCATCTTTGCAGTCTTTTGCTATAGCTGCTTCCATTTTTCATTCTCGTAATCCTGTTCTTCGATTGTGAGTTCATGTTTGGTGTGTGGTATTGGATAGAATATGACATAAACATACAGGAATTGATCTGACAAAGTTTTGGGATTAATTTGTAGAAATACAGCCTTTAGCCATATAAATTTTAGATGAAGCTGCACCAGAGATTTTACCCTCATAAGCTAGGATTTAGAAGTTTTTGAGCACCACGATAGCAATTATCAAAAGACACTGAAGAAATGAGCTAACTTCAGCCCATTGTTAATTTTGCAGGGTTCAAAGCAAAATACACCAATCATGAAAATGGTGAATATCCATGAAGGCTTGTATTATATTCATTTTCAACCAACTTTGTCTTCTTTGCAGTCTTTTGCTATAGCTGCTTCCATTTTTCATTCTCGTAATCCTGTTCTTCGATTGTGAATTCATGTTTGGTGTGTGGTATTGGATAGAATATGACATAAACATACAAGAATTGATCTGACAAAGTTTTGGGATTAATTTGTAGAAATACAGCCTTTAGCCATATAAATTTTAGATGAAGCTGCACCAGAGATTTTACCCTCATAAGCTAGGATTTAGAAGTTTTTGAGCACCACGAAGGGTTAATCTTTCTCAAAGAGTTCTATGATATAGCGACGGGACCAACAAGCTACATGTGAAGTAGCCTTGGTATTCTTGTCTTCTTTTGTTATTTTTTATATGCTTTTGTAATGTTTTTTGTAATGTATGATATGTATATAGTTTATGATGTTTGGATATGATATTATTAATAACTTGTACCATCGTACTTGACCCTTCCTGATGCTTCAGTGATCACGTAGCATCCTTTAAGGAGAGCATTGACAAAATGGTGTAGTGACTTATCCGAGGTGTTGGGCAGCTCAACCCCATGTCGAATATCAACTCCACCTATTCGTGAAATAATTCTTAGATTTCATGTAGAACACACGTCGAAATAAAATACAAAATTATAGAGATTGGAATTGCAATTTAACAAGTACGTTTTGAATAAATAAAATCAAATTGCACGTTCTTTGCGATTTCCAAAAGCTCTATTGGATCAATCACAAACTCTGAGTCCAACTTATCTTTTAATAAAACAAAATTCCAATCGATATTAGCCCAACATAAGAAAATTTTAATAATTATAAGGCCTTTCATAACAAATGAACTGTACTTTCTTCATGTCAAAAGATGAAATTTAAATAAATATATTAATTTTTTCTTCAAAAACTTATAGGTTATTTGGTGGGGATTAAAATTAGATCGTTAGTAGATTGTGATATGAGTTTTTTAAATGTGTGATTGAAAAGTTATGAGGCTCATGAAAAATGTGGTTAATATTGATTGTTTGATTTTGACTTGAATTAAAATCTGATTTTAATTCGAAGCAAACAGGGTTTAAATGTTAGACTTTGTACCTGAATCAAATTTAGAGAAATAAATGTGTTCTTTTTTCTTCAACAACTTGTTAGACGAAATCTCTCGATACTAAACTTATTCACGGATATTATGGACTTTGGGTGGTGTGTGGGATGACATGACAAAATGGCAGCTGACACCAATTCATCATATGTTAAAATGATCATCAAAATATTGGGTATCCCTTAGTCGACCTTAATATCAAAAAGCATCTCGACCGACTACCTTAATTGGACGACTATCCAACCATCATTTTTTGTTTATATGACAAAGATAACATATGGTGAATTCGTGAATCTGTCACTAAAAGTGTTTTTCTGATTTTCTAATTTGGATTGAACGATCTAAGAAACAGTTTTTATATCTATTGACAGGGGAAGAAAAAATTGAGTACCGATATGGTATTACTCCAAAAGATCAAGTACTTATTAGTAATTAACATACTAAAGTCAGGAACCCTAATTCCAATCCAGCCGCTTGCCATTTCCTATATATGTTGATTCTCCGTCTCCCGAAACCCTAATTACATCACACCGAAAATGTCGAAGCGAGGTCGGTCTCTCCAGTAAACTATGTTTTCTATTCTTTGATTTCGTGTAATTTTGCTTATATATTATGAAATTGTGTTTACAGGGCGGGGAGGATCGGCCGGTAACAAGTTCCGGATGTCGCTAGGTCTGCCGGTGGCGGCAACGGTGAACTGCGCCGATAACACCGGTGCGAAAAATCTATATATTATCTCCGTAAAGGGGATAAAAGGCCGGTTAAACCGGCTCCCTTCAGCTTGTGTCGGTGATATGGTGATGGCTACCGTGAAGAAGGGCAAGCCTGATTTAAGGAAGAAGGTGATGCCTGCTGTTATTGTGAGGCAACGTAAGCCGTGGCGCCGAAAGGATGGTGTTTTCATGTATTTCGAAGGTCTGTTTATTAATGATTATTATCCATTTATTGTATTCATGTTTTTGGGTGTATTTAAGGGGTCCTTGCCTGCTTTACATGTATTTTGCAAGTTGCGTTTAGGTTTAGTGGCTGCACTATTAGAATTTATAAGATCTGTTGATCAGCTATAATAAAATGCTATCAATCGTAAGATCGAGCGAGTTCTCTGTTTTCTTGAACTTCACATTGTCAAGGTTGATACATTTTTTTTTAAGGTTTGGGTGTCTTGGATGGAGGAGTCTCGTATTGTTTAATTGACAACTTGTTCCTTTATTGTGATGCTCCTCGTTTGATGTGGAACGATATTATGATGTCTCAACACATGGATTGGGTGTTATTGAGGCTTATGGAAGATGTGTTAAAGGCATGGAGGAGAAAGTTTTGCGATAAGAATAGCAAGTTTGTATTGGACCTTATTCCGGGTTGCATCGTATGGTGTGTGGAGAGAAAGAAACAGTCAATAATAGAGCATATTAGAATTTTATTTTTTTGACAATGTGTACTTGATTTAATGCTGCAGCCAGAAGGCATATAGGCGGGTGCCCAATTTCGTGTTGTTCTTTTTTGGTTTAAATAGATAATTCAATTCATGCGTATTATCCTTTGATTAATAAAATATTTGATTACCTTTCAAAAAAGGATATTTTATTTCAGCTGATGTTGTCAGATAGATATTTGCTAAAGTTGTTTTGTCACTTTGTTCAGTTTATTATTGATTTTGCTGGCTATGCTTGAATTTGACAGTTAATGTTTTACTTGTTACTTCTAAATGGTGGATTTCAGCAACGCTTAACAATGTGATTGAAGTGTAATATTAGCTGGTTCTGTGGTATCTTGATTTCTGCATCTTCCATAGACAGTTTGGATTATGTAGACATGATATGATACCTTCTAGTCCAGCGATATTAAAATGTTATCATAATACCTAGTGAGTTCTCTGTTTCTTGGACCTCACTCTGTCAAGGTTGATACATCTCTGATGCTTTTAAGAGCATGTTTGGCTTTGCTTAAATGCTAAAAATGAAGCTAAAATCTGGCTTCATTTTAGCTTATTGTGGCACTTATTTTTAGTTTTTTTGTAGCATTTAAGCTAAACAAAATGTGCTCTATGATCATAACCTTTAACCATAATATTTCATCTAACGTTCGGAGAGACATTTAGCAAGGATGTCATGTCATTTCCTTGTTTCCTTGCTGGTAATGTGGTGCTGAGGAGTGTTCCTAGGTTTCTCTGCACCTCCCATGACCAGCTACATCTAATTGCCAATCTTCCGCTATATCGGATGGCAAATTGTTTTTACCATTCCTGTCAAGGTTGGTATAATTTCTTTGAACTTTTTGTCTCCTCATCTTTCATTTTCCTCCCTTTTTAAGTTCCTGAATTCTCATGCATTCATAGAGAAGTTGGTTTGGACATTCATCAGTGGTGGAGGGATCTTTGAGTCATTCTTGAAATGGTTTCCTTGTAACAACATAGAAATTAGACCTGTAGAGTAAATTTTAAAATAATACTAGGCAGGTTCATTCCTTAAAGACAGGAATTTTTCCGTGGTTTTGTCAAGAAGGTACCGGACTTAGTCATGTATTGACATTTCATCTATTGTTAAATACAGTTACGAGTCTGGAAGATTGACAAGGGTCTATCGTTACAGATGTGTGTGTACCAATGGATCTCACATCTGCTCCATATGGACCCAATATATAATATAGTTTTTCCTATTCCCCAAAGTAGATTTATTAAGTTAGGAAACAGAATTTGTAACTTTCCTTACATACCAGGCATAAGTCAAGTATTCATCTGTGTATTTTGATGTCAATACAGTTACTTGTCTGGAACATTGAAAAGTGTCCGTCGTTACAGACTTGATCATTTTCTTCTAAGTCACGTCTGCTCCATTTGGACCCTACATGCAAACTCTTTTAGTTGTCTATTTTCTGTTTCAAAGCACAATCAGTGATGGTGTTAGGATCATCAATAGGTAGTGTGGATCTTTGGTTGGATATGCTGGACATATGTCTTGGGTATCTTTGTAATAAAAAACCAATTAATATTTGCTTATTTACCATACACGTGTAATGTAATGTTAATCTTTCAACCTTTTTGCTTTTGCAGATAATGCCGGTGTTATAGTAAACCCAAAGGGTGAAATGAAAGGTTCTGCTATTACTGGTCCAATCGGAAAAGAGTGTGCTGATCTATGGCCAAGGATTGCTAGTGCAGCCAATGCCATAGTTTAAGAATAAGTAGCTACCCATTAGTTAACCATGAAAGTTTTGATTTTTCCTAATAATATGTGATACATGATTTTGGCGATATAGTAAGCTAGAATTTTGAAAGAGTATATTATGGGCCAGTTTATGGTTTACCGTGGCTGCAAGTCTATTTATCTTGAATTCTAATCTGTTTTCTTCTTTACTGATTTTGTTGGTTGCGAATTTTTAAGTTCATAGTTTTGTAATCTCACTAAAGTGCCATATGAAATTAGAGTCAGCGTGCTCTAACATCAGGTCCTTGACTCATTTATAAATGGGATGAATGAATGGATGCTTGCAATTTTGAACAATCTTCATGTACCCGTTGAGATCATAGCTCAGAGAGTAAAACTTGTTTTAATTTGACATCGAAATTGAAAGTCGGAAAATATGAACTCTATGTGCCCGCTCTGTATGAGAACATTGAATTGTATATGGCATGCAAATTAGTATAAAAAGGGTAAAGAACAGCATTCTTGAAGTGAGAACACAAACTCAATTTGCTACTTTTCTCATGGCTCGCTTTCGTGTGGATTGTGCCCTGCGGACCCGTTTGGTCCATTGTCGACCTTTAAGTGCTAATTATGTTTATATTCTGGACATAGTAAGACACCATTAATTGAACAATAAGTAGAATTAACTGAATACTCTAATCCTGAAGCTAAGAGCATCCACAAGCCAAGATAAAAGCATGTTTGCGTGCTTTTTATTATTTTATTTTATTTTCACTCCACTTTGGGTCTCATGGGGGTAGAAGGAGCATTTTAGCTGACTATATTAAGTAGAAGTGTTCTATCATTCCAAAATGCTCGCTCTTTACTAGAGTTGACGAAGGAAATTTGTATCAACACTAATGCTCCACCATTGACTTTCGGTTCTACTTCATATCTCTCGATGGAAATTTGCATTCACGTTAAGTTGGTAAAATATAATAATTATATCCGAAAGTCTGATTGGATGTAGTGAATGCATTCAATGCATTTCTTGTCATTACTATTGAGACTGGTTGTGTATAAATACACCAACTTTCTAAAAGACTCGAACCTCTACTTCTTTCTTATCTTTCCCTCACATTTTTTATTTTTTGGTGATTTCTTGTATTTATTTTGCGATCTCTGCTAGCAATTGAGAATCATAATAGAAGTATTCAACATTCAGAAAATGTTACAAGGAGGCTAAGTTTGCAAGCCCCAATCAAAGGTTGAATGTGCGATTTTTACTTTTTTTCTCTATCTCAAGCCTCCTACTCCACTTTGAGTTCCTTGGGGGAAGAAGGAGCGTTTCGGATGGCTTTATTTAGCAGAAGTGACATCTTTCCGATATGCTTTCTCTTTGTCTGAGCTAACATATAATTTGTAAATGCACTAATGCTGCACTATAGACTTTTGGTTCTACTTTTTTCTCATCTTTTCCCTGCATTTTTCGGTGATTTTCTTGTATTGATTTTGCAATGTCTCTGAGCAATTCAGACTATCATAGAAAAGGAAGAGGTTGATTTTTATTTTTTTGGTTATATATCGGTATTTAAGGTTAAGTCCTGTGTTCTTCCACCAAAAGAATACATTATTTGACCGTTACACTCCAAATTTAACTCCCATTTTTGACCGTTTGTCTCACAAGTCGGTTCCACTTTCTCAACCAATGGTCATTTTTTTTTCTACTTTGAAGTTGAAGAATGAGCTCCAAACAAAGGCTTAATGCAATTTGAGATTAATGTGCAATTTTAGATAAATTCTTTAGCATTTCTTGGCTTTTTAGGCTGTTCAAAATTTATAGAAATGGTTGCATTTACTCTAAGTTGGTAAAAGGATAATAATTATATTCTAACATTTAATTGGACGTGGTGAATGCATTCGATGCATTTCTTGACGTTTAATACTGGGTGTGTTGTGCACACCCACTTTCTGAGGGACACACACCTCTACTTTTCTTATCTTTCCCTGCATGTTTTGGATGAAATCTTGTGAGCAATTCACACTATCTCATAATAAAAGAATTGAATAATCAGAAAATGTTATAAGGAGGCCAAGTCTGCAAGCCCCAATCAAATGTCGACATGCGGAAGGCTGTACTGATTACTGTATAGGGCATGGAGGTAGTAGGCACTGCACTCTCGAGGGTTGCCCTCATGCAGCAAGAGGTAAGATGGGATTTTGTATTCGTCATGGGGCGGTTGAAAATTGCACTGAGAGTGCTGAGGGTATTTCTGGTCTCTGCATATGCCATGAAGGGTGCCCAAGGGAGTATAATGTTCTGTGAAGCTCACGGTGGTAGCAGAAGGTGCACGTTTTTGGGGTGCACAAAATGTGCAGAAGGAAGCACTCCATTCTGTAAAGCCATGGTTGGGGCAAAAGATGTCAATTTAAAGGGTGCACAGAGATCTAGCGAGCACGTGGGAACTTCATTTTGTGTTAGTCATGGTGGTGGCAAGAGATGCACTGAACTTGAGTGTACTAAGAGTGCAAGAGGGCGCACCAACTATTGTTCATCATGGTGGTGGAAAAAGGTGCAAGCTGGACGGATGTACAAAGAGTGCAAAAGGTTGCGAAGCACACGAGGGAGACTTGCACCTCTACTTCTTTCGTATCTATTTCCTGCATTTTTTGGTGATTTCTTGTATTTATTTTGTGATGTCTGCAAGCAATTCAGACTATCATAGTAGAAGTATTCAACAATAAAAAATGTTACATGGGGGCCACATCTCCAAGCTCCAATGAAATGTCACCTGTCCAATAATTTGTTCTTTTTTTCTTTTATATCAAAAGGCTCCTACTCCACTTTGAGTCCCACGGGGAAGAAAGAGCATTTTGGTTGATTTCATTTAGCAGAACTGTTCTATCATTCCAAAATGATAACTATTTTTCAAAGCTGATGAATGAAATTTGTAATTGCACTAATGTTGCCCCGTCGAACATTGGCTCTACTTCTTTCTTATCTTTCCCACACATCTTTTTCTGTATTTTCTATATTTATTTCGCAATAGTTGCGAGCAATTCAGACTATCAAAACAAATAGAAGAGCTTGAATTTTTTTGGTTCAGTATCAATATTTAAGGTTTAATGGAATTTGAGGAAATTTGCAAGCCCCAATCAAATTTCAACCGTGTGATATTTATTTAATTATTATTATTATTAATTGATATCTCAAGTCTTCTACTCTGAGTCCTATGGGCAAGAAGTTGGGTTTTGGCTTACTTTATTTAGCCGAAGTGTTCTATCAGTCCAAAATGCTCACTCTTCATCAGAGATCACAAATTAAATTTGTAATAGCACTAATGCTGCACCATAACCACAAGACCTTGGAGGTTATAATTTTATTCCAACACCATTACAAAATTCCATGCAGTCGAGAGAGCTGTCCTTAACGAGGTATCCATCACCATCATCAGCAATAAGATGGGATACATTTGCGCTATGGCCAAACCGAAAATCAACTTTTGGGTAGCACTCAAACATCAGAGGGGGCATTTAGACCACAGGCTGGTGGTAGTTCTAGTTCCTTCATGCAATATGACTGCATAACACATTCAGCAATCAAAACACCCCCTCAGAGAGACAAGAATGATCAAACATAATGAAGGTGGTGACAGCATTAACCCTGATGAGTTGGACTTGACCTTGAAGTTGTGAAAATTCTTAGTATTGCTATTGAAGAATGTAAGGACTCGATAAACTGTTTTGATTAAAGTGTGCTTTTGTCTATTACTTACTATTTATAATTACAAAGATCTTGTCCCCCAAATCTGTAAATGACTACAAACATGTTCTCTTTTATGTGGGTGTGCGCATGTTTTTTCTTCTTCATTTTAAGTCAACTTCTCTTCTGTATGAACTTTGTTTTGACTGTTTTCACTTTTATATTCACTGAACAGTTTTGTGTTTATCTGTTAGGAATTATGGTTTTTGCTCAGTAGCTAAGATCATTTTTTCATAGATAAATCCTTGATGCATGAAATTGTAGAAAGACTTTGATTTTTGTTTGAACTAATGATTTCACTATTATATTTCATTTTTTGAATATAAAAAATGAAAATTAATGATGCTAAAAGTAAAACAGCTGAAGGAATCGAAAAACATTTGATCAAGTTGATGATCATATGTAGAAATTGTACTTCTCTTTTGGGGCACGCAAATGTTCCGTCAAATTACTTGAGTGTGGTTTCTAGTAAGTTAACTGATTATCAGTTTTGGTGGCTTTTCTCTGAAACTTTACAAGGCGTGGTTATTTTGAAAATTTTAGGTTTGCTGTTTAAAATATTAAATTTGACAGAGTTGTTTGCGGACCTAGCTAATGTAAGAATGATCTTAGAGTAATAAGCTAACATGTTTCTTCTTCGGAGTTGTATTCTTTATTCTTCTTGGAGAACACTTCAGGCCTGTAAAGTTTTCTTTGGTTGCATTCAGACTTGTGGGCTGGCATTTGAAAAAGGCCTGAAAGGCGAGTTTAAACTCTTCTTTCCTTTTAAAGACTTCATTTTCAAAATCTAAGTTTTGAAAACTGGTGGTTCTTACTTTGGAAAGACAGAGGCTTGGTTTCTAATTTCAAAATTTCCATGAACTGAAGTGGACTTGGTCTGATGGGATGTTTCACTATAGGCAATAGAATGGAATAGCGAGAAACTATTCTTGTACTTGTTCCATAGTTTATTGGCAATAACACCTACTTTTGCTGTTGCCTTGAATCTCTTTTAATACCTTTTCATGAGGCTGTTTAAAAGGCCAGATGCAAATAATCTTATAGGACCAGTGATGCTTGGGTGCTCTGTTAGATGTGAATTGTCTTCAATGAATGAATAGTAATCTCATAATAATGATAATGCGAAAAAGGTTTGAAGAAATAGTTTTTATACTTGAAGTAAACTCGAACACAATGAGCAAGTATAGCAAGCAGGGTTGATAGTCCGATACCCCTTTTTAGCCTTTAGCCTTGTTGCGGAAACTTGCTTCGAGGGTCGTCAAAACGGTGTTTTTCGAGTTCAGTTTCACGTTATCTTTCTTTACCAAACAACCAATCCAACGGCTCCAACCCCACCACATATATTCATCTCGGTTGCTTCTCAATCTCACTCACAATGGACAAGATAAAGGTGATAATTTGTAGCCACAAGGGCAAGAAGAAAAAACAATGAGAGAAGGCGAGACCAAAAACCAAAGGGAAGCCACACGTTTTTTCTTCTCCAGCAGGCCGCTGGTTTCTCTCTCTGTTATACAACACGTTTTTTCTCCTTTCAAACACACAAATCACACACTTTTTGGCTAGGATAAAGACACCATATATAGGTTAGGTTATGCTTTAGTTGGACCAATAAAGGGCTTAAATGAGCCAAGATTTAAAACCATCCAAGAAGTAATATATATGGACCGTGAGCAACATTAATTGTTCTACTTCCAACGGCCAAGTTGTTTTCGGGTCGAGCCTTTGGACTTGGTTATTGGTAACAATTTAATCCAACATTCATATCATAGCTCGGGATTCATTGGGTATCAAAACCCAACAAATCTCTTTAAAACAGTCTAATACCACTTGATAGTCAGATATGCATGATATGCACATCTCCTTTTTCAGATGACTGGAACTAAATGACTAAATGCACCGATTACTCTACTTGCTTCTCTTGATGGAACTGGACTTGCCGTCTCAAGCTTTAATAAGAAGATATTAAGTTCCATTAGATAGAAGGGATTTTGAAACCTTTTGTTTATCTTAAAGGGAAATTTGTTTGGCTCTAATATTGTTTATGACGGTTATTTACTGAGGGTAGAAACATGGTAATCAAAAGGGTACCAATTGCATCCCGGCTTAGATTTCGCATTATGTCACAAAAAAGAAAAAATTGTGCTGTGTGTAATATTCTTATTTAGTTAGATGGCATGAATTTTTTGTTGTGTGCTAATTGAAACGTTAAATTCTCTTGCAGTTTATATGATCAGATATTTAGCCCTGCCAAGTTGCTTTTGTGTTAGTTCTGATGATTAAATACTTAATGTAAAACATGGTAACTAAATGGTAAATATCCTCGGTAATAGAACTGTTTCGCACTTCTCAAGTTGCATATTATTTTTAGCTGCGCATCCGAGGTTAGATTTGGCATTAACAAACAAAGGATAAATGAATTTATTTTCAGATTTGAAGTAATGGTGAATTATCTTTCAACTTTTCAGGATCAGATATTTAGGCTGGCAAGAAGCCCAAGTGGGAAGATCGGCCTTCTTCGTTTTCCTGGTAAGCTGGACAATATTAAAGATGAAAACGAAGCTAAAATAGTGTATTGCTTTTCTATCCTGTTTAACTGTGTACAAGACATTCGCTGAGTGTGCACTAATGGAGGGAAGTGGATTGTTACTAGCAATTGAAAGGATAATCTCGACAATACATGGCTTGAAAATGTAAAGAATGACTTCTTCACTCTGATGTTCGCTGTTTAATTATGACATAATTGGTGTTTTGGTTTATATCCCTGTTGAACTAGTTCATCTTTTATGTCTTGGCGTAATGGATTTTTGTTAGTTAGTTGATGGCTCTAATTGGAGTGCAATTTGACAAGGTAGATGAAATTCATGGAGTGGATTCTAGTGTGTGCCAAAAGCAAGCCAAAGTTTTGGCCGTGGACAAAGACTGCAACAAATGAAGCGGCTCTGATTTTATTTCACTTGGTAATAAGATAACAAATTGTTTATCTGTTTTGATTATTAGCATGAGTTGAGTTAATATTTGATTATCAACTGAGTTCTTGACACTTCCCTTTTTGTAGCATTGAGGCTTCCTGCATGAGACAATTTTTATCGTTCCATCTTGTTCCTTTCGCATCTTTTGTAGAATACCGTGCAATGTTTCTAATGTTTTTCTAAATTGAGCCTTTATGGCATAACCTTACATTTTATATGCACAAGGCAGCTCGTAATTGTATGATCATTGTGATGCAGGTGAGCAAAGGTAGGAATGTCATTATTTTGCGCAATGGTGTCTTTCTTTTCCGTTGGTTATTAGAGAGTGATTCTACAAAGGAAAGATCAGCTACAATGTGGTGAAGATCCCTGCAATATAGATCAGTTTGACCTACTTTCTACTGCAAATTAATCACATCAGTAGTTCATGAGATTCATATATATATTGCTGTCATATTTGGAGAAGATCTTTGGTAATTTGAATGATACCATTCAAGGCGTTCCGTTTTTTTCTCATCTAACTCATTTTGTGCTTCTTCGGTTTTTTATTTTCACTATCTCATCCAACGTTTTAAACATGTCATTATAGTTTCCGTAGAGCATTTCGAGAAAATTTGGTTTCAATCTATTCTACTAATTCAAAAGCAAACTCAAATGAAGGTGTAATTTTTTCTAGATATTCTTAATACATAATCTAAAATGTCTCTTTTGGGATTGGGTGAAATTTAAGTACATAACAATGATATCCATTCATGCAAGGAATCCAAGTCTTTCTCCATTTTTCTTTGCTAGTCGAATTAGGCCTTGCCTTTGTTTAGAATCTGCTCCTATTGATTTGCAAAACTCAGTGATTACCTACACATTTCAATGCAGATGAAAGTGTTAGCATACTCGAACTTTGAACCAGCATGAAGAAATTAAAGATACTTGGTCGATGCCTCATCATCATCTTTGTATATAATTTAGTGAAGTAGAATCTACAATTACAGACTTCAACCCTTAATACAAATACCTGTGAGTGTAAAGCAATGGCTTTGCCTCTGAGCTGATTGAACCTCTTCTTGCCTATAATGTTTCTTGTGATTACAACAATTGGAGCAAAAAGACCCTTTCCTTCATTAACATTTTTCATCATAGGCCGTGATCGGATGGGCCGTGCAACCCGAAAGTTGGTTGGCGGCGCCATGATGGCTTCACCGGCAATGGAAGTTCCCCAGCTTCCATGGAAAGAAGAAGAAAGACCCCCTTTGAATCCAGTAGCAGAAATTGTAGCAGCCATTGGAACCACAAGAAGTAGATACTGAGGAAATACTTTTGTGTTTGAAGAAAATATTTTGAGGTTATTTGTGTTAAAGATTTGATTTTCTTGTGGTTTGTGTTGTATGGAAGAGTGGTATGAGGAGGCATGTTGAGAGCCACACATCACTTGGTTGGCTTTGGATATTTCATGTGATTTTTCTCAACACGCACCCTACTTTTTGTAATTTAAAATAAACAAAATGCAATAATTGTGACTTTATCTACTTGAAAAATGCTTTTAAGCATAACTAAGCGAGTGAAATTAAGTATTAGTAGTGTTGATAGGAACAAGTTGAACCCTGATAAGACGCTCACAAAGCTTGCTTACAAGCATGGTCCGACTCAAGTTTTCTGGTGGCTACATTTCTTTGTGGCTTGTTACAATCCTGATCCCGTCTCTAGATAGGCGAGGCTGAATTTATGATTATGTTAAAAAAATAAAAAATTCAAATATATAAAGTTGCATGGGGTTCCTAATCTTTTGAAAAAGTGCAAATAGGTTCTAAACCTTTAATTTTTGGCCAGAGTAACAAGTTTGGGAAAAGTGTGGAGCACACGTAATTTCAGATGAAATCCGTGCAAAATATTTTAGCTTTTGTATTATTTGTATTGTTATTTATTTTGGTCAAATCAACAATTTTGATACATTTTCTATAAGTTATGAATTCTAAGCACATTGAGACTGACAAAACTAGAGGAATTTGTAAGTATAGTTCCAGTATAAATAACCTTTTTTATCGGTAAAAAAGTTTGGATTTTTATTTTATTTTTTGAAAAATAACTTTTTTTTTCTTTTCCTAAGATTTGGGAATTTCAAATAATGAAAAGAAAATGTTCTACTTTTATTGTTAATATTAGCTTATATTAATTGGTTGTGTTGTTTGATTTGAAGTGTTGAGTCTTGTTTTCATGATTTTGCTTTCACTAAGGAGAGCAAATACTAATTGATTGGAATTACATTCAATTGTTGTACTATGTAGAGCAATGGGAGGAAATAAGGTTTAACGATCAATCAAACATATCGGATATTGTTTGATTTTATGTTGTGTTATGACTTGCTCATATCAAGCCTCGATAGGAATTTGCACAAGTTTCGTATATACACATTTTTTTTTTCTTTCTTTCACGGACAATGTGGGATTCTACACTAAATAAAAACGAAAAGAAAAATAGATAAAATAAAAAGATTGGAATTGAAAAGAAAAGAAAAATAGGTAAATAAAAAGAAAGGAAAAGAGCACTACGAACACTGCAACGAATGCGGCTCACTGTGCATTAAGCTTATCTAATATAGCCTCGTTCGACTGTATCATCTAACTATTCTCAAATTGGAAGTACAAACACTTTAGCTACAACCTATGTGATCTTATTAACACGTTCTAACTTCTAAGAGGTTTGCAAACAATGATAAAGTATCGGATTTGAGGAAAATAGACTTTTATGAGATAAACACATTTCATTGGTTCGATTCACTAGAGTTGACTGTTAACTTTGACATTATCAATTTGTCGAGTATTACAATGCCACGAGTGACTTAGATGAGGAGGATTCAGATTTGTGAATATTAAATTTTGATTTGAATGAAATACATGTTCAATTATTTTCAAGAAAAGAAATACACGAATATGAATTTACCCTAGTGATCAAAATTCTGCACAAGGCTTCTAAACCTTTAAATTATAATAAATGAAAATCATCAAATGAATAATTTGATTCGTAATATTCAATAAAAGGAATTAAGAATTAACTATAGGTGGAAATTGTTCAAAATTTGAGAACTGATCATTTTAGGATGAAGAATCAAGAATTGGACTATACCGTCTGGTTCTTGATAAAAGTTCCTAATTTTTTTTTTATTTTTTTTAATAGTTATATCTAAAGGTTTAGGTTCCAATTAAATCCACGACGTTTATTAGTTACTCATTGCTAAATAGTGGAGAGAATTATTTTTCACTCTTGTTCAAATTATTTCAACCATTATTCAGATTAAATTAAAATATGCATGCCTCCATACTAGTCTAATTATTTATTTATTTACTTATCGAATCAAACTAAATTGAAATTTTATAAACTTAGCCCCTGTTTAACAGTCATTTTTTGTATTAAAAAATAATAATTTTTTTTGAATAATAATTTTTTGGATAATGTAGTTGAAAATAAGCCCATGTTTGATAACCAATATATCCAAAAAATTTATTCTCGTACCCATTTTCAACTACACATTCTCAGAATAAAATATTTTTTTCTTAAACCCAAAAATTTTTAATACCTTTTAACTACACATTCTTCAAAAATTTACTATTCAAAAATTCTTTTTTTTTTTTTTTGCTAAAAAAATTGTCAAATAAGGACTACGTATAAGAAAAAAAAGACTTATGAAATAATAGTTACTAAACACGAGCTTAAGAACACTTCAATTTGTAACCCGTAAGCAATAGGTCGGGCCAACCCAACCTATGAGTTTTTCGACAATTTACAGTTTCTCGAATAAAATTCGAGATCAAGTCATTGACCTAATAAGATTTCGCTTTTACTACTTGAGATAGATCCTGCTCTCTGTTTTTAATTTTGAAAATGACATAAAAAAACAAAAGAATCAACTTGCAGGTCGATTTTCGAAGTCCATGAGCTCTAAGGCTAAACTCGACTCAACTCGTTCCCGAGCTTGTTGAAAAACGAGATGAGCATGAGCTGAGCTCACACAAGCCTACGAGTGACTACCCAAAAGAAATAAGCCTATATTTGATACATATCATTTTTTAAGTAGAAATTACACCCATACATGGTTTTTCAATCCTTAATTCAAAAATCAGGTGTAAAAGTTTTTTATTCAAAAATAAGGTGATAATTCAAATTTTAAATATTAATAATTGTTGTAAAAATATAAGATAAATATTGATGATTATGTAGTATTATCATCTTGCATAAACAAGTCTTATCTAGTTTAAAGAGTTTCCGTTCAATTATCTCTTTTATATTGAACCACATAAATACGGGTTTTGATTCTCAATAAAATAAATACTTGAATTTTAATTTTTACTTTTCTATCTATATATTTTCTATGTTTCTTTTTTATTCTTTTAATTTTATTACATGTTATTAGCACGATTATCTTAAAATCAAAGTAAATTAGTTAAAAAATAATAATATTTATGCAAAATCATCTATCGCATGTATCAAAATTAATTTTGTTTTGGCCGATAATTCAACATTTTAATATTAATAATAATATTATAAAATTGAATTAATTTACCTACCCACCCCACCCGATTTCATTCCCAAACACTAAATCATTTTCATCTCTCTATCCTCTCATTTTTCTCTCTAGCTGCCAATCACCACCACCATGCGGGGCTATGAGAAGGCTTTCTTTCTTCTCTCTTCAGTCGCCATCACCACCACGCGGCGCTCACAGTGCTGCGTGCAGCAACATTATGACGCCACTGCTCGTTACTGTAATTTGAGTTTGTTGGTGGTTATTGAAGTTTATTAGTGGTTTTCTGATTCAATCTATTATGGGTGGTTTGCATTGTGGGTGATTGATTTGTGGGTTGTTTGCAAATATAGTGATTATGAGGTGGTGTATGGAAGTGGTGGTTGTCAGGTGGTGATGGTGCTAGCATTCGTGGTGAGGTAGCTCGACTTCGCTTGGTGTCAATGGTGAATTAAGAATGGGTTAGGATGGGATGAAGAACATTTTGTAACTAATTATTTGGATAATTGTGACTAATAATTGATTAATTTGTGATCAACAAATATTATGTGACGATAAAATAAATAGTTTGTGATAATAAATAACACGTGACATAAAAAATATAATATTACGACTAAATTTTTAATCGTAACTCATATTTTGTTAAATTGTAATCAATTAATTTGATAATTTGTGATCGAGAAATAATTTGTAACCACTTAATTTGTGATCTGAAATAAGTTGTGAGTAATAAAATTTGTGATTAAACAATGATACGTGACCTATTAATTTGATAATTTGTGATCAATGAATAAATCGTGAGTTATAAAATTTGTTATTTGTAATCGATAAATAATGTGTGATCAATTAATTTAATAATTTGTGATCGTTAAATAAATTGTGATCCATAAAATTTGACTGTAACATTTTGTGATTGTGACCTAGATTTAGTACGTAATTGTGATCACAAATTGTATAATATTGTGAAATGTATTTAATTGATACAAATATTTTTAATTATTTATTTAATTTATAAATTTGAATTATGAGCTATTTTTGAAATTTTACCATTTGCCATTATGTAAAACATTATGGATATCATTATATAACCGTAGCAAAATTCAAAAAAATTATTGCATACAAATCAGAGGAAGTAGTAGTATAGTACACCTCAAACCCACCCAACCAAAATATCCCACACGCAATCTCAACCGTCCATTCCCAATCCCGCGTCCTTCCCGTCCAATCTAAACCCTTGACTTTTTACACTACACACATAAAGCTGTCTCCCTATCACAACCCGGTCCGCCGTCTGCACGCACTCTCTCTCAAACCCTCGTTTTTTAACGCAGTGAGGGAGAGAATCGCTCAACATTTATACACACATATACATATATTTATACATGGATTCAGATCAAGGAAAGCTTTTTATTGGAGGGATATCATGGGAGACAGATGAAGAAAAGCTCAAGGAGTATTTTCAAGGGTATGGTGAGGTTTTGCAGACTGTGGTGATGAGAGATAAGATCTCAGGAAAACCTAGAGGATTTGGGTTTGTTGTATTTTCAGATCCGAACATTTTGGATAGGGTTCTTCAAGAGAGACATGTCATTGATGGCCGCCCGGTGAGATTTAATGTGATTAATGATAAATATATAGTTTTTCTTCATTTTTTTTTTTGCTTTAAATTTGGGGTTAATGTTATATTAAAATCATTCTGGCATCTGGGGTTTTGTTGGTATGGCTGGTTTTGCTTGTAATTGTGTTTCTTTATTCATTCAGGTACCTGGGTATGTCTTATTTTATGCGATTTTTACAGGTTGATCACTTAATTTTTTTTTTCCTCTGTGCATTCAGGGTTATGGTTTTTGTTATTTTTGAACGATTTCAAAATTGTTAGCTGGGTATAATTTCTGTGGTCCTCATTTGAAATGTGGATATCTGATCTAGCCAATTGATTTTTTTATGAGATTTATGAAAGCTATAAGCGCTGCAATCGTAATATGCACCTAAATGATATTATGAACATAACCTTTTTATTTTCTTGGGAAAATTTTGGCCTCTCTGTACATATGAATCTTTTCATAATTGGTGGAAACTGCGGTTTTCTATAGTGGAGAGATTTTTGCTAGCTTGTATTGGGTATCCGTGTTTGTTGCAATTATTTCTTCTTGTTGTGGGCATTATCATGTCACCTTTTACATATAGAAAGATTTATGGGTTTTTGGTTTAAGCCTTGATATCAGTTCTCGAGCTTTTCCATGTTTCCGTCGTATCAAATAATAATCTCTTAATTTTTATGCCGTCTTCTTGTATACAGCCAATTCTCCCATCATATGCTTCTAATTCAACAGATTATATATAATTTTAGTCATATTACTTATTTCATAGATATAAACACCCCAGGCTTTTCCTTGTATAAACATGTATTTGCTTATTTTTCTTTTTACATCTCTTTGATATTAGGTGTCATTCAGTTCACCATTGAAATCAGAATGGATCAGCCTTGTTATATATTTGAAATGAAAAAACCCCCTACACTATGGGGGTGCAAAAAGAATTTAAAATCAAAATTGTAAATATGTTATTTTGGTTTGAATCGGAATTGGAATCAAATTATCTACATTTGAGCATTATAACTCTGGATGATAAACACAACAAGGAAAGAAAATAAGAACAGTGAGGTATATAAGAAAATACTTCCTCTCTGCAGCTTCTTCCTGTGCACCCACCACTTTCTTCTTCTCTGTCTTCCACTCACCCATACAAGATTAAGAACCTGATCACAGGAGTTAACCCCAAACCGTATGCATCATCAGCCTCCAAGCACAGGTGGGTGCAGACAAAGACATGCACACATACAAAAATCAGCATTCATACAAGTGACTGTGCACATGTATAGAGATAGAACTTGGAACTCAATTAGGTTTGCAAATTTGCATCCGTGCACACAAATCCATCTTCTGGATTCCAATTCTGGATCATTTTTCCCTTCAACAGATCTCATCTTTTGGGTTTTTTGGGAATTAGGCATAGTTGTTTGGACCATAGTTTATTTTTCAGGGTAGAATTGCTATTTAATCTCTGGTCATGCAAGTTTCATTAATATACTGGCTACCGCCACTCATGTTAGGTCCATGTTACAGAGAGAAATAGTACTATTCTCCAATAACTGAATATGTTGTTACCTGTTGAAAATTTTAAAATTTTCCCTTTATTGTTAATTTGATGTCATGTCTTTTCATGAGAAATATACGCCTGAACGGTTCCCCTGATTTCAATCTCATTCTACATTCATTTGATATTTAGAATTGAATTTTATGTGTCATTTTTATCCTCCATCATGACCAGAGGACTGTTTTTGTCCTAATAGGTCGAGGCAAAAAGAGCCTTATCAAGAGAGGAACAACAAGTTTCAAAAGGTGGAAACTCTAATACTTCTAGGAACTTTGGAGGTGTTGGGAATACTAGGACCAAGAAGATATTTGTTGGGGGATTGCCACCAATTCTTTCTGAAGATGGATTCCGTCATTATTTTGAAGCTTATGGCACTGTAACTGATGTAGTAATAATGTATGATCAGCAGACAAACCGACCTCGTGGGTTTGGGTTTATTTCATTTGATTCCGAGGATGCAGTAGATAGGGTTCTACACAAGACTTTTCACGATCTAAATGGTAAGCAAGTGGAAGTGAAGCGTGCTCTTCCAAAAGATGCCAATCCTGGTGGGAGTGGCCGTTCTATGGGTGGTGGGACAGGCGGAGGCACTGTTGGAGGTTATCAGGGGTATGGTTCTTCTGTTGGAGATAGTCGTATGGATTCCTCCAGATACATGCAATCTCAAAATGCTGGAGGTGGGTATCCACCTTATGGTCCATCTGGGTATAATACTTCCGGTTATGGGTATGGTCCTGGCAATAATGGCATGGGTTATGGTGGATATGGAAATTATGGCAGTGCTGGTTCAGGCTATGGAAATCCTAATGCTCCAAATGCCCAAAGAAGTTCATGGGGTTCACAGGCTCCTTCTGGATATGGAAATATGGGCTATGGAAGTTCTCAATGGGGTAGCCCTAATCCTAGTGCCGGTGGTGGCCTTGGTAGTGGTGGGGTAACTACTGGTCAGTCTCCAAGCGGAGCTCCTGGATATGGCAATCAAGGTTATGGCTATGGTGGATATGGTGGCAGTGATGGAACTTATGGAAACCAAGCTGCTGCTTATGGGGCTGTCGGTGGGCGTACAGGAAGTGGTCCAAATGGCAGTGCACCTGCAGGAGAGCTGCAAGCAGGTCCTGGTGGTTACATGGGAGGTGGCTACAGTGATGCTGGTGGTAATTTTGGGTATGGAAACTCAGGCTGGCGATCTGACCCTTCACATTCTTCTGGTAACTATGGCCAACAATCAAATGGACCTCATGGTAGCCAAGCTGGGTATGGTGGTGGATATGGCAGTGCTCCAACTAGACAGGCTCAGCAGCAGTGATTTTTCTACTTGATTCCATCTATCCTTGTTTGGAGGTTTTTGCCATCAATGCTTTCCCATTTCTGGTGCAGGGTAGGTGGCTTTTGCAAGATGTCACTGGCATATTGGAGCTGGTTGAATTGCTTGAATACCAGTATTTTACCGTGCTTATTTTGCTTAGTTTATAATAAGTAGTACTTCTCGAGGATTAGAGTTTGCCTCACTTTTTATTTGCTTTTAAGTGTAGTTTAAATTCCGGTTTGCTTATAGCTATGTTTGCTAGCTGATATGGAGTCTTCACTTGTCGTAATGTTTGAGATATAGCTTATGTGGAATTTCTATGTGAGTTAAGATGAGTTATTTGGAAATCTTATGAAGTTAGTTTTAATTTCTGGCCTTCTTTAGCAGATTTTAGCTGATATGGAAGCTTCTTGATTATTACATGACAGTAGTAGTATTTCATTGCTACTGTTATCACGATATTCCTTATGGATTGCATTGCTATTAGCAATGATGTTTCTTAGTATAATGTCATTAGACAGAAGATTTTGTAAACTGACCTTTTATTGATAGGGAATCCAATCTTGGGTACTTTAATTTCTCATAGGTAGTGAAAATCTTGGTGTTAGTTGGACTTTTGCTGCTGAAGAGTATCCTTCTTGTCTATAGAAGTAGAGCTGCTGCAATCTCGGGTAGATCAGTTTCCTAGTGGGTAGCAATAATCTTAGTGGTAGTTAACATTTTGACAATGTCATAATAATTTGCCCCTGTATTTGCCCTTGTGTTGTACAGGAGAAGAGGTGCTCGCGTACTAAGATGGGTGAATTGAAGTGTCCACTCAAGCTAAACACAAGCTTAATGCAGGTTGTACGTGTTTAGCATGGAATGGAACTTAAAAGTGGACTTGGCTTGGTTAATTTGATGCGTACCCTGAAACTGGTGCTGAAGCAGCTTTCAAACTGGAATCTCTCAATCTTCATCGAGGTTTTAGTGCGATGAAGATTCATAATAGACATGTTTGGTATGTCGATCTTGGAGAGTAATTGGTCTAGTAATTGCGACATGAACTGTCTGGTGCTCTGTTAGTATTGTGGATAAGAGTTTAAAATTGGTTCTCATTGAAGTAAACTGTCCCAACTGCCTGAAAATGAGTCTGATATCAATACAAATTTTTTTTTTTTAGGCAAAGAACTAACATTATTTTCTTTTGTTCATTCATGTTGTCTTTTGCTCTTCCTTTTCTTGAAATAACTGTCCTACTTCCTTTGAAGTTTACTGTTATTCAGCACAAGTAATTTATGGCATTCTTAATTGCATTTCAAAGCTCCCTCGGACTCATCTAACTGTACCTCGTGCTACAAGTTGGGCTATTTGTGAAATCTTGGAGTGGTAAGTTGGATTATTGCGTGCTCTAGTTTTGTTGGTTGAGATGGAGGATGAAATTGGCTGTAATTGTTAGAATGCTTATGTTATAGTCCTTAGAAATTCTGTGGTACTGTGGAGGATTGACATTGGGTCTAAACTGGATCAACTTGATGTTGTATAGTGGCTGATTTTTAAGCCTAATTACTGCGGGTATTTGAACTTGAATTTGGAGTTTTAATTGGGAGGAAGAAATTGGCTGGACGGAGAGGAGTTTATAGGGAATGGGGTTTTGTCGGCTTTTTACTTTCATTCGTTAAGCATTCTCTCGATTTGGTGCTCTCCTTACATTATAGAATGAAGTATCTTGTTCTTGGTTTCGATGACCTAAATAAAACATACCTAGTCCCAAAGGTTATCCTGTTGAACGCTCCCTTAGAGTCTAGCCTATATTTGCATTTCAAAAACCTATTATAGGTTGTAAATGTACCAGGTTGGGTTGAGTGGAGTTGGCATTTGTTTTAATGTTAAAAATGATTTTCCCTTAATTTTTTTTTAAACGCGTTTATGTTTCATGAATCCTTTAGTAATTTGCTAGACTCCCAACTTCAATTGGAATACACCATCTCAGGAGTAGAAGACACGGGAAGAATTGCTAGTCAATTTATATGGAATTTAAGGTGATTTTTGCTTGATATAATTATGAAATGTCCCATATTGATGTGTGATAGTCACCAAGAATTGCAACTTTTCTGATGCTTCCTAAAACAACGAATGAGCCAATCAAATTTGACACAACTGTTAATATGCAGAACTTTGTATGGATCACCAAATGCGGCAATATTGCCAGGTCGAGAGAAGACAATCTGTTGAAATATGTAAGAAATATTACAAACATTGACGTCAATAGGAGGATGGTTGTCTTCATAAAACTTTGTATAAAGAAGAATGAAAATAGAGTTGGATGTGGAGGTACCTGATAGTTTCCAAGTGTGCAAGATTTAAATCCAGCAGCAAAGTAATCAAAATAATATTCCCACGTTGTGATGAACTTCTCATTGAAACCCAGAGGATTTGGCTGAAAAAATACTTAGGAATCAAGAACCTGAATTTAAATTAATTGTACAAGTATTTTAACATTGAAAATACATTTATATTATGTCGGTAAGATGAATTTGACACTATCAAGGAAGAAAAATAAGTTAAAACTTCTGTCTATCGTACTATTTATGTTACATTTGAGATGCGCACATGTCACGTGTTTTCCACAACGTGAATTTATGCCGCAAGTGTATGTTGTCAAGTTTTGTAATATAATGATTGAGTTAAGAACGTTGAATTCACATGAATTGTAATTTAATTTCTACCAAGTACTATAATTGGGTAACTTCTATTTTATCTAAACAAATGAATGATTGATTGAATGTTTTAATTAATCTAATGTGATTCGTTGTGATAAAATTGAAGAATGCAAATTGTCAAATTGATAGAGCATTGGGAATGATTTCACCTAACTTTCAATTATGATTCAATAATATCCAATTATTTCAATTGATTTTCCTATATATAAAAGTAAGAATCAAAATATATTTATCTCCCATATCTCGAGTGCTAGCTAGAAAATAATCATAAAACTCAATCCCAATATCTCTATTCCGAATTAAAGTCTAGAATTTATCAAAATCCCGATTCTTTTGTGGAGTAAGTTTCATAGATTTGATACTTTCTCTCGAAACCCATAAAACCTACGTTGTGTCAATCATATGATCACGCCTAAATTCTCCCATCTCGAGTGTCGGAATTGACTAACATCTATTCATTCAATTATTGATCAGGTAATTGAAAGCTTTAAAATTATGACACAATTAAATATACGCGGAAAAGTCAAATAGAAATACCTATGAAATCATCAAGTCACAATCTCAAATTTGGCTACATTAAACCTTAGAATATGAATTTAACTCATGATATAATCTATGGGAATACAAAAATTCATATAAGAAAACATAGGGAAAAGAATAAAAAAAAAAAGAAAAAGATTGTGGATCTTCAATCTTTTTCCTTCATGTTGTTTTTGCCTCTTCGATTCTTTTTAATCTTGCATCCCTTCAATTCTCTCCTGTAAAATATGGTTTTTTGATGTTGTATTTATAGTATTTTAGAGTTTAGGGATGAATTAGGGTTGAATTGGGCCAAGAAAAGATTCCAAAAATATAAAAATACTTTTCCCGCACACGGCGGCACTTGGGCCCCCAGATTGGGCGCCGCGCTTGCTGCTGATTTTCGGAAGAGTGGGCGCTACGACGCCCACCTTGCAGCGCCCGATTCGGATAAAACGACAGACTGCACATTCTTTCAGTATTATTATCATAATATTTTCTCCTGATATCCGATTGAGATGATTCAAGATGCGTTAGAAAGCTAACTCAAAGGGCTACATCTTTACTTTAGACATCATCCTCTAATTTGATTGTTTACTATGTCAAAAGTGAGTCGCAATATGGGACTAAAAATCCGGAGCAAAACTTTTTCGGTTGGAATTTGATGTGTGATCACTCTTT
>CAIGRB010124487.1:0-20708 GCA_903798255.1 Fraxinus quadrangulata | reverse complement strand
ATTACAATCCCACATTAGTTAGAAATAGAAAAATGGGAATATATGGAGATTATAAATAATATCATCCCACATTGAAAAAAGGAAAAGAAATGTGACAATGTGGGATAACCTATTTAGGTTTTCTCACATAGGATATAAATGAGTTTATGGACCAATTTATATATGGTTAATAATTTGTAAGGTCTGACCATTTGTTGCATAGAGATTTCTCCATGGCCTACGCGCCCGTAAGGGGGTGCAAATCTTGGACCGACTGGCATCAAGCCTTGAACTTGTGTGGGCGCGACCTGCGTACACGAATGTCGGACTGAATGAGTCAAAAATTGGTCACAAAGTGCAAGCCATATTTGAAATTTTTCTTTTACGTTTTTCCATTTAAAACATAACATGAAAACGATTTTCATTTATTTTGTAACTCCAAAGCGTCAGAATTCAAATGAAGGAGTTATTGGTACATTAAGCGGCAAAGGCTCCTCCTTGCCTATATATACTGAACAATTTCTTCCATTCAGACACACAACAACTACACGAAATCTCCCTACTTCCTGTTTGACTTTCTGTTTTCTTTCAGTCACTTAGTGATTCCGTTTTGGCACACTCTTTCAGTTCGACTGCGTAGCTGCAGTTCACGCCGCCGTATCCTGGGAAGCAAGCGCTCGAACGACTTCGGTGAGGGGGCGAATATTGCTTTAAGGACACTGTATTGAACACAGACCCCGACTCCAACATTGTCCATAGTAATTTCTGTCAACTGCAATTTTGTGTTTACTTCTTCTAATTCAGTTAACTGTTTATCAATTTCGGATTACATCACCATGATATAATTCTGTCATATTTGTTTGTGTTGGGCAATTGGCGATAGTCGCATGGAAGGAAGCTTATGTGGTCCTGAAATCAAGTTCGCTAGTAGATGAAAAACTTGGAATCCCCGTTAAATTTATGGGTTGTGCTATGTGTACCTTATGGTACACATGGGCCCGGAGTCCCTCCAATAAAGGGGACACAAGTGTCCCTTATGAACACCTTTATGTGTACTATAGCATTTTCCTAAATTTATTCCAACTTAAAACAGAGCTTCGAAAGGAAATAAGTATCCTCATGTTCTCAAATACTCAAGATGCACGACAATCCAAATTACCACTCAAATGTAAAAATATGATTTTTTTTTAATTCTTTTTTTGGAAAGATGGTTTTTTTAGTATACTATCAAAAGAGAATTTTTCCTCGTCTGCACGACTTTCAAGTCTTCATTCCGAGTCTTGCAAGCGGATAAAAAGGGGCTATTATGACAGGAAAATACGTAATATTGCTTTAATGACACTGTATTGAACACAGATCTCGACTCCAAGATGTCCATAGTAATTTCTGTCAATTGCAATTTTGTGTTTACTTCTTCTAATTTAGTTAACTGTTTATCAATTTCGGATTACATCACCATGATATAATTCTGTCATATTTGTTTGTGTTGGGCAATTGGCGATAGTCGCATGGAAGGAAGTTTATGTAGTCCTGAAATCAAGTTCGCTAGTAGATGAAAAACTTGGAAACCCCGTTAAATTTATGGGTTGTACTATGTGTACCTTATGGTACACATGGGCCCGGAGCCCCTCCAATAAAGGAGACACAAATGTCCCTTATGGACACCTCTATGTGTACCGTAGTATTTTCCTAAATTTATTCCAACTTAAAACAGAGCTTAGAAAGGAAATAAGTATCCTCATGTTCTCAAATACTCAAGATGCACGACAATCCAAATTACCACTCAAATGTAAAAATATGATTTTTTTTTTCTTTTTTTGGAAAGATGGTTTTTTTAGTATACTATCAAAAGAGAATTTTTCCTCGTCTGCACGACTTTCAAGTCTTCATTCCGAGTCTTGCAAGCGGATAAAAAGGGGCTATTATGACAGGAAAATACGCAAAATGATAGTTTTTGATTTAGTTTATGTGAAAGCTGATGGATCAAAAATTCAAATTCTAACCTTAAATATCGCACGAGAATATGTCATTGTTTCATCCAGAAACAGAGAAAAGAGTTCATTGCTCTGGAAACAACAGAAAAAAACGTTTCAGTTATTTATCTCTAAATTTGATTTAAGTAACATCACAATATATGAAAATCAAGAAGTGTATACTCAGAGAAGCTTTCTTTTTGCTTCGTCCACCCTAATAAGGACCTGCTGTAAATATTCAGGACAAATATTTTAAAGAAATTTTCATAATCTCTGGTCCTGAATGAAAATTGATATTGAAATGTTCTGCACATAGAGCAAATTTCTCAGCGTCTTCATGCACGTGTTATGAGTACCTCAATTCACATCTTATCAACTGCATTGAATAAAGTTTTATCTTAATGACCCGCTGCATCAACTCGTCACAAAGAAAATATCACTTACTAAGTCATAATGACGGGATATGTTCCTTCGAGCCCGAGTTAGAATGTTTTGCCTTGAAACGTGTTGAAAGAAGTATTTGCAGATGCTATTCCAGCAGTGAAGAGCAATGGTGTCCTCCATCCCCTATAGTTATAGAAGGTATACTCTCAAGGAAAATTTGAGGAAAAGACTTGGTTGCACTTCTACAAGTAACCCAACATTACCTTTTGTTGTTTGACTTTGAGGCAGAAGTATTTAAATCTCTATTGGCAATAAATATCTGCCTAGTTGACATCTAACAAAGCCTCTCAATCAATAAAAATGAGTTTAAAACATGTTTTCTTAAGACACATTAAGGAATGGTGGCCCTGTTAAAATTTACAGAGAATATCCATGAAACAGAATTTGAGTTTAAAGAGAAAATAAAATAGTGCTTGAACTACATGATGCATGGCGTTACAACAATATTCTGGAAAACCCAGCATCTGAAGGGGTAAAAGAGTTCATGCATATTCCACGTTGCTGCATTCTTTCAATAAATTAAATGTAGAAAACCAGAGGACAATAAACTTATTGTCATAAACTCACATTAAGCAGCCAGTGGCAATAAAACTTTGGAGAAACCTAGTAACGAGAAGACGTGCCCCTGTTCCTAGCCAGGTGGGTACCATGTGTTTTGGGTTTTTCGGAAATAGTACAACTTTTCCTAAGCATGCTGTGTGCTGCTATAATACCTGCCTGTAAGGACACTAAAATCAATTATTGTGCATTTGAAACCACCCCCATATATTTAGTTAAAAGACACAAAAAATTAGCCAAATGTCTACCAGCTTGATATTTTCTTCAATCAATATTATACAACCTTGTTCTTTTTTTTTTCCCTCTTGGTTTATTTTGTATTATTTATTGACTTCTTTAAACAGTAAAATATGCAATGAAAGAGCAGAACTGTTTGGGCATGAGAATACCTTTAGTCCATCCTCGTGGAAGCCATACCCTGAAAGAAATGCAGTAAAGAGATACCAATATGTCAGCATATAATGAGGTATCCTGAAGTTCCGAAAATGATACTAAGGCTTTGTAAATGCACCTTGATATGCTCCGCTGAACCATATTCTCCTTTTCCCTTGGATGTGATTCAACTCACGTAAAGCTTTTGATGCAGCAACTGAGGGGATTGGGTGGCCGGTTGACCATTTGAGCCAGGTATGTTCGGGGGTGTGAGGTGGATTAAGGGTCACCAAAAAGGGCAATCCCATCCCACTTATGTTCTGCATGCTTAAAAAACCAAAAAACACAACCATTAGGGCAAATAGACGAGGCTTTTATTCTTTGAGTGCTTTATCAAATGGCATAATTTTCGTGAACTTTTCTGATGTGTGTTTNGAGGCTTTTATTCTCTGTGTGCTTTATCCAATGGCATAATTTTTGTAAACTTTTCTGATGTGTGTTTCAGTAGAGAAGGATAAATATGTCTTGCATTATAAATCAAGAACTTCAAAAGTTTTACTGGTATGTCAACGGTGAATTCTGATGCCTAGTGATGATAATAGAGGTCATCTGTCTACTGCAGGTTTGTGAGTAAAGATGAATAAGATTTCCATTGTTATTTATAAACCGTTAGACAAATTTTGCAAACATAAATTCCAAAGGATTTGAAAATGAGGGGATCATCATGTAATTCTCAAGCCTCAGTTTGAGCAGTTGAGCTGATGTAGAAAAGATAGATATTCATATATAATTTAAATGGAAAAACCAATTTACAGACCTGGAGGATGTTGAGACAATATGTCACACAAACTTTGTTATCAATTGTTCCGAGAAAATTCCATCCGCTCCATGCTGCTGGGTTTTGGGGCATCAAATTTTTGTCACGACAAAGAAAAAAATCACTGCCGCAAATGGTTAAAGAATAATTGTGCACTGTAAGGTTATCATGTGTGAAGTATCTATGATCAAACAGAGCAACGTACTCCTCAAAAATCAAGCATGATGAATGCGAGCTAAAGAAAGTAGGAGGGAAGAATTTGCTATCAAGATGCAATCTCTTTTAAGCAGGAATTATGTATCTCAAACAGTTCATTAAGCGAAAGAATGTTTTTTCCTTTGTTTTCAGTGTAAAAATTAACACATTTTCCCTCTTGATCTAAAGGTGATAATCTCCCCAAGACACTATGTACGCATTATATACACAAGGTTTTGACTTTTTTTCTACTTTAATATTTTTGAGTGCTGTACATTCCAAATCATGTTTAAACAGCTTCTGAATCTCTTCTACATACTCGCATCTCAAGCCAATATATTTCCATTGCCCATCATCACAGCCATTAAGTTACAATATATTGAAAATCTAGCCAAAACTATTCCTCTTTCAACGCCCATTGTAGAGATAATGTTAAGACGTCCTTGTCCTACATTGAAATGGAATTCTTGTATGGGCTCAAACAGTCAACATGTAGATCACAGTGTGACAGATGCAAACATATCGTTTCTGTAATTCTCGTTCAATTTTAATGCATTAAGAATCTTAAAGAAGACTACATTTTATAAATGCTTCAAGACTGTTAAGAACACTACCTTGTTGTTTTTCACAAGTTAAGGAAGAAACAGATTCAACCTTCAAAAAGGAAGAAAAGCCTCCTTGGAAAGAGCAAGATCAGGTAAGAAGATTGTTCACCAGATATTTCTCATCATGTTCGCTAATGAACTGTCTAATGTAAAGCTTCAACGCTTCGATCACAAAATTTTTATAATGAACCAAACAAGAAGCATGTAAGTTGAAGCCAAGTAATATAGCAGTTGAAACATATTAGTGCAACTGTGCAAGTGCCGTACTACTTGAATGCTAATTGAGCCAGTGAATTCTTGACACACGTGAAAACAATGACACACTAGAAAACAATGAGGTCCTAAACCTACAAACCCAAAATGGAAAAACAGCCAGCACAAAATTTTCAGCAATAAGGTCCCCACATATGACAATTGACATATGATTTGACCAATTGTAATAATGGTTGAAAACAAATCTTTTTGAAAAACAACTTTTTATCTTAGCCCCTGTTTGTCTATCATTATTCTATCATTAATCTAAAACTCTGTTTGCCATAGTAAGATTCTTTACCTCACATTCACCCAATAAAATATTCTACACACAAATTAATAAAGTTACTATAAATTTCAACCACACATTCTCCAAAAAATACTATTCAAAACTCCATTATTCTTCCAATAATGGGAGACAAACAAGCTCTTAATCCCTCTTTGAACCCATTTTTTCCAGAATATCTTTTTTTAAAATTCATTTTCAACCATACACTTTTTTATAAAATAACTATACACATATTTAAAAAAACATTCTTTACTTTTTAACTATACATTCTCCAAAAAACCATTATTCCGTAATACATTCTACCTAAAAAATGGGGGTCAACACAGGTGCTTAATTTGATAATTCCCAATGCAAGTAATAATAGGGGTGTTAAATTGGGCGATTGGAGTCGCTCGGCTTGCCTACTTTCGTGTTCAGTTTGACAAATGAATCAGCTTGTTCAAACGAAGTCTAGCTCGACTTGCCTCACAAGATTGCCTTTTGGTGGGGGCGAGTTGAGGAATTTTTTTCCCCTCTGAAATGACATATTTTGCTCATTATGACGAGTCGACTCGAGGTAGAATTCCTCTGCTTGCGCCAACAACTCCTCGAGCACGAGCCATGGTGAGCAAGTGAGCCGACTAACAACTCACCCCATTAAAACCCCTAACTATTACCTTGTACCTTAATTTAAATGAAATTATAAAGGTTTGGCTTGTCCTTAGATATCCCTAAATATGTCATTATTTTTACTAATATAAAACATTTAACCACTAAAAAAAACCTAACAACATTCTATAAGGATTACAAACCCACAAATATTATTATTTAATAGGGCTAGGTTTGTGCTGTATGCTATAAAATTGTGACCCAGTTGTCGACAAAGCCATTCGATCCGATAAAACTCTTTGGCTATGATTGTCATACATTAAGAAAATCATTGTATCATTGTATTATGAATTTTTTATTTAGAAAACATATAAATTGCCAAAATAATAAACATTATGGGACTCCAATTCGAATTAGACAATTGGCACTATTTCTCATCTGATATTAACACAAGTACTAGAGATGTCAAAAGTTATAAGTTGGAGAAGAAATGTCACTTTCTTGATTAAGTAAAAAAAAAACGATACACATATAAAACCTCCAATTTTATTTTACTTTTATTTTTTTGGATTTTTCAACATATTATTCTTGTACGAAGAATTGCGTATATATTATGAGATGATACTACAACGTATTCTCAAAAAAGCTCCAAGTCTGTTTGGGATAACTTAAGTCTATTTGAGATAGTTGTTGTTCCTACTTTAAGTTTGAGGAAGTCATTTTGAGTCATTTTATTCAAAATAACTCTTCTTCTTAGACAAAGCAAGAAGCTTACTAATTTTAAAAATAATTTTTGACCTTTTCAATGCCAAACATGCCTTTAGAAACAAAAGGAGTATCTATAGTAGGACAACTCTCTTTTAAAGAATAATGCTATCTAGCATCAGTTTACGTGATAATATCTAATATGTTTAATTAAAAGTGAAATTATGTGATTCGTTTAATGAAACATGTAATTTAATGTCACTAGTATTGGAGTTAATACCATAAATAGTCACCGAACTTCGCCAAAAGTTCATAGGAAGTCACCGAACTTCAAAAATACCCTAAGTAGTCACTAAACTTCGTAAAAGTCAAAACTTCCTAAGAGGTCACCGAACTTTGTAAATTGGGACCCCATACATCAATGGTTCAGTAACCTTTTAGGAAATTTTTGCAAAATTGAGTGACTATTTAGGGAAGTTTTGGCAAAGTTCAATGATTATTTAGGAAAGTTTTGAAGTTTAGTGACCCCCTATGAACTTTTTACAAAGTTCAATGACTGCTTTGGGTATTTTTGAAGTTCGATGATCTCCTAGAAACTTTTGACAAATTTCAGTGACTATTTAGGGTATTAACCCTTAGTATTGCCACTAAAGGTTGTTTGACAAAGCTTTTCATAAAAAGAAAATTAGCAATTTTAATAAAAGTTAACAAAAGTTGTGGATTACATGAAATATATGGTATAAATTAATTATAGACTTTCACCTCAACTTTTAGCAATTTTTAAAGTTATTTCAAACAGTTGTCTTTAAAAAGAAATAGATGAGGATAAAGATTATTATCCACCCAAATCCCTAGTGTTTTTGAAATGAGATATTGTTGCTTAACATTGACAAAATCCCATATGAAAATGAAGAAAAGTTATATATACAGCCAAAAACCCATATGAAAATGATAGTGAGTTTTCTAGGTTAGATCATACTGCAAGTTCTTATTGTCTATAGCGGAATCTATTGGCTTGATCCCCAAGTTTTTTACTCAGTTAAGGGTTTTCTTAGCCATGAATTATTTGTGACATTCACATTATTGATATCATACAAGTCGGCAATTCAACATAGAGTAGTTAATTCATGTGAACCGAATCTAGAGTAATTAATTATTGTGACTTGTTGCAATATTAATCAATGATAATTTTTAATTCCGCATTATTCACTTATTCACCCATCTAAGTATTTTAGGGTCGAAGTAGTAACTTTCAAAGTAGGTATACTTTAATCTGTTACAATCACGAACTATACTTTAAGGCAATAATCGTTCGGGCCCTTCAACAAGCCGGGGAACACATCACCTTTACATTAGGCTTAACACGTTGCATTACTTTCTCTCCCAGCTTCACTTTCTTGACAAAATGTATCCACGCAGTCGACTCAGTAACAGAAAACTTGGGAGTTCCTATTTTGAATATAGCTAATCGGCCATACAAATAGCATCTCAACATGTATCAGAATTTGCTGCCAATAGGTTGATATTCCTCGATTCAAATTCTGTATTATTCTATGGAAGTTTATATGTCGGGGAAGTAATGAATGCACACATTACACCAGCATTGGAAACACTTGAGCAGAATCTTATTCTACCATGTGTGATTGTTACTGATAGTGCTCAACCAATTGCTCTAAAAGAAGTTGTTGGGTTGTTATGGCGTCCTTATACTCTGAAATTAATATAGAATTAATAGGAGCATGTTGGACCAGCAGAATTAGTTTGAAGAAGAAAACATATTCAAGAAAAAAAAACCAGCAGAATAGATAATAACCAGCAGAAAAATAACTGAAGATCAGATTTGGAATAGGAAGAGTATCTTCCTCAGCCTTTTATTTATCAAGACTTTACATTCATACACCATGAATCAGTAGAAGAATTTTCATATTGTTTTTTCTCCAATCTCCACTTCCTACTACAGAAATACTACTCTCTTTCACTCTCGAGCTGCTGTGTTTCTACACACTTAATACAGCTATTTATAGGCACAAAAGGAGAATCATTTCAGTTATTAACTAACAACTAACTAAGGCTCCAGTTGGTTGAAGATTCCACCAGAATTCAGTCGCAAAGATAGTAGAAAAGAGGCTCCTGCACAACTGATTTTGAGGTTGCTGAATTCGATTTCAAGAATCATGTTTTACAATCTCCACCTTGATTCTTGAGGAGAATTTACAGAACAACTGCAGCTGGAATCTCAATTTCACTTCCTCGCAAAACATAAATGCCTTGTTGTATCACTCTTTTCATGATCACCAGAGTTTTCCATCACACTTAGCACTTCACCTTGAGCTTTATACACACAACCAGATTTGTCAAGTGCTCTAAGTGAGATTAGGTTTCTTTTCAGTCTTGGTACATGCCTCACTCTACCTAGAACTTTTGAAGAGCCATCCTACATTTTCATCTTGATAGAACCAACACCAATCACTTCACAGGTGTTTGCTTTCATCAATCAGTTTGTAATCAATAAAAAATTCTACTCTTGGTGTCATATGAAATGGATAGCCTGAGTCCATTATCCAAACCTTGCTGTGGCTTACACTTGTTGCAGCAAATACTTCAACCTCTTCACCATCTCCAAACGCATTAGCACAGTCTCCATCTTGCTTATTGTTCCCTTGCTTCAGCCACCTCTTGTTTCTTTGTGGACAATGCTTCCTAAAGTGTCCTTCTTGATGACAAATCCAGCACACTCTCTTTTCTTTCCTTCCATGCACACTCAGCACTTCTCCAGTCATCTTGGCAAGATTTCCATTCAATTTCAAATCCAATTCCTTTGAGTAGGCTGCTGCAGCAACTTCTTTGAGGGTCAAGGATTCCTTGCTATTCTTGATGGTGTCTCTTAGATGATTATAGGCTGGTGGCAATGAGTTTAACAAGAAAATGGTTTGATTTTCTTCCTCAATCTCGATTTCAAGATTTTCCAAATCAGAAAACCAGCTTTGTGAACTCATCAATATTGTCATCAATTGACTTGGATTCATCCATCTTGAAGCTGTAGAACTTATGCTTCAAATAGATTCGGTTTGGCAAAGCTTTAGTAAGGTAAAGCTCCTCTAGTTTACTCTACATTTCAAATGTTGTCTTCTACTTGATTACCTTCCTTAAAACCGTATCAGAGAGGCTAAGGATGATGGTGTTTCTTGCCTTCTTCAAGGTGTCGGCCTTGTTTGAAGCATCGGCTTCTGATTGTTCTTTCAAAGCTTCTTCCAATCCCAGATTATCAAGGTGTGCCATCATCTTCTCCCTCCATAGGTTGAAATCATTCTCGCCGTCAAACTTTTCCACTTCAAACTTGGATGTTGACATGGTGTGATTAAGATTCTGGCCAGGAATCTTTCTTCACAAATGATGTGTGCAGCTAGTTAAGAAAAAGAAATACGGCAGAATTTATGACTTGATTTGCAGCTTCTTTTTCAGGTTGTCAAGGTCCAGCTCTGACACCAATTGTTGGGTTGTTATGGCTTCCTTATACTCTGAAATTAACACAGAATTAATAGGAGCATGTTGTACCAGCAGAATTGGTTTGAAGATAAAAACAGATACAAGAAAAAAAAAAACAGCAGAACAGATGATAACTAGCAAAAAAATAACTGAAGAACAGATTTGGAACAGGAAGAGTATCTTCCTCAGCCTTTTATGTATCAAGACTTTACACTCATACACCATGAATCAGTAGAAGAATTTTCAGATTGTTTTTTCTCCAATCTCCACTTCCTACTACAGAAATACTACTCTCTCTTACTCTCGAGTTGCTATGTTTCTTCACACTTAATAAAGCTATTTATAGGCACAAAAAGGAGAATCATTTCAGTTATTAACTAACAACTAACTAAGGCTTCAGTTGGTTGAAGATTCCACCAGAATTCAGTGCAAAGACAGTAGAAAAGAGGTTCCTGCACAACTGATTTTGAGGTTGCTGAATTCGATTTTAAGAATCATGTTTTACAGAAGTAATGATGGCTTCTTTTGAGGCCTATCATATGGTTTTACTAGCGGGTTGCTCAAGATATTTGAGGTCAGATGATCCGATGATTGAGGAAGATTTCGACCAATTAAAGAGTTTATTTTGTACGTGCGGAGAAGGGTTGATCGCGGAGGATGTTGTTGAAAAGGAATCAGAGATAGTCGAAGGGGTGGTGCCGTTGATCACTAAGTTGACTGAGCAATTAGTCGAAGATTTCAGCATTGTGGGTTGTGAATCCAGTGGGCTTGGTGCTGCTGCTGTAGGCCAGAAGCCGCCGATGCCACCAGCGAACAGGCCATGGAATCTATCCGACCCTAATACCATATTAATAACTTCCTGAAGAAAACATTCCACTTAGAGAATGTGATGAGACTACAATTGGGAGAGCATTTGTACTCAAAAACTTTTTCTTCATTTTTCTTATACCTAAGGCAATATTTGGTATGTAGTTATAGTGGTGTTACATGAAAACCAGAATTTTATCTAGTTCTTTGTGTAACTTGGGAGATCAAAATGTTCAAAAAGATACCTTAAAACGATATATAATGAAGGAATAAATTTGATTAGGGCCGTTCTGCGGGCCAGGGTCGGCCGGCCAGACCTCGAATTTTGACAGGCTCAATCCATACCTGGCCTGTCTAGCCTCATTCATTTTACACCACTAATGAATGTAAACAATCGCCAATCCACAATCTTGCACAAAGTGTAACTCAACGAGTTGTCTCAGACACCAAGAATTCCTTGGCATTCTAGTAAACTCAAAGATAATTGAAAACCAACGATGTGTTTTACTTACTGATAAGTGTATTTTATACACTTTTCCGGGGTTTACAATAACGATATTTGATAGTTCTCTGACAAAATATATCCTAAATTGTTATATTTTATATTATATAGGTAAAATTCAATGATTGAATGAGCCATAAGAAATCGAAAGAAAGAAGCCAAAAATGGTGAAAAATGACAAAATCTAAAGCTTGAGGACGAAATTGCAAATTCAATAGTTGATTCGGACAACAAGTTAATACTTTGATAATTGCTAGAAGACAATTGGATGAAATTAGAACTCAAAAAGGAATGAAATATGATTAAAATATTATCAAAACTAATTTCTAATCGCACAAATTATATTCCAGATTTTTAGTCGAAGATTAAGACCCATTTTTAGCATGGTAAACATCTGAATTGGGAAAATTGTATTTCTAGCAAAGTTGTGGTCTTTTGAGTTAGCTTTCCAACACACTTATCACTTAGTCATGAGATAGAACAAAAACCACTACTCGCAACAGTTTAAGATTTTGAGAATATATAGCGAAAATCATCCATAATACTGAATTCTTTCTAGATTAAGTACATAAAGGTTTTAATGTATACTCAAAATGAAAAAATTGAAAGAAAAATGAACAGTGGTTACGAACTAAAAAGAACTTGTAACTATCCTCTGAGGTGAACCAAAAAAATTCTAGGCTTCAACTGCCTTTTGTGTCTTTGGCGTCTTGTTCATTTTCTTACTTGCTTTCTTAGTCGAATCCCCTGCATTTTTCGCTTCAGACTCAAGTTCAATCCTACCAAAAACAGGATTTGGTTGAGCCATGACCTGACCGCACTTCAGCCCGCCCCATTTTGTATCATTCTGCAACAAATTATAACAATAAACCATCAGTCCTGTACGTACAGGTACGTGTGTGCACGTGTGCATTTCCGTGCATTGACCCAGAGAGACCAACCCAAGTAACAGCTTTGAACTGTTCTTCAGAATAACCAAGCTGGGCGTATATTCTCAAACATAAACTAGGAGTGATAGGGGACAAAGCAATTGCTATGATCCTCAATGCTTCCAATACAATCACTAGGTCCTATTCGAAAAACAAAAGGTTATTATCAGTGTAGAAACAAATGACAAAGAAGTTCAAGTTAACACAATCCGAATTTTAATGAGAAAGCGATATATACACACATATATACTTGTGTTTGTAGAAACAACCCAGCATCATGCAAATCATATTTACACGTGCACGTGTAGGTTCCATGAAATATACAGATAAGAGCAGAAAGAAGAAACCTTGGCCGCAGTTTCAAAGGCAGTACCCCCTTGCTTAAAAAGAGACCATGGTGCTTGTCCATCGATATAAACATTCCCGGCAATACCCATCTCTAGAACTGCCTCACAAGCTGATGACAACTCTAGATTTTCATAATGTTTTCTGGCTTTCTCGGCCTACAAAAATAAGAGTCAAAATTATGCATAAACCTAGTATTGTATATTAAGAGAAGAAAATAATGGTCGGGTTCATAGTATTATGAGCTAGTTCAAGTGTCCCTTCCCCAATAAAGAAGAACGAAATTTTTGTATACAAACTTTACCAGTTTCTCCATCGTATCCTTCAATGCATTTCCTTCTGCTGCAATAGCTGAATCAATAGCCAAAGTTGATTGGCAATTCTTTTTCAGAAGTCCAAGTGTACGATTAAGAAGATTCCCTGTGATAAAGCTAAAGTTAGACTCCCGACATAAAAATCTGAAGTGTTTGCCAGCATTTAAACTGTAATGATTATTCTGATTTTCATCCCGACATTATCATTCTCTGCCAAATGCTAGGGCTGCAAATAAAGCTCAATTTTAAGCTTGGTTAGAGTTCTTTCAAATTGAATGAGCCTAACATGAATATCCCTTGTTTGTTTGTTATGTTTTTAACAGAACAGTTATTACAACCTTAAAAATATATTCCAAAGTACATAAAATATTTATCACTGAAAGCAGAAAAATTACAATAGTCATTGTAAAAGATAATTTAACTGCCAAGAAAACCGAATTTTTACTATTTAACTTTCTTTCAGGTGCATATAGGCAGCTCTTTCCTCGCAGACAAGTGAATGAGCAAACACGAGCACAAGTTTTGGCTCAATTTGCGTTTGTTCATCGACTACAAATGCAGCTACATAAAGGATTTAAAATACACGTCATGGGTTCAAGAATCTAAACAAATATGAATCCAAAATGCAATTGGGTATATAAATTGACGAGAAATAATACCAATCGTGTTCGCAAGATGCGCATTAATAATATTGATAAAACGGTCCTCTGAGTAGTCCCCATCACTACCAAATTCCACCTCCTTGAGAAAGAAGTACCTGACTGCATCAGAGCCAAATCTGTGCACCAAGTCATTTGGCTCAAGTGTATTTCCCAGTGATTTTCCCATTTTCAAGCCATCCTAACAAATGAAAAGCATTGCTTGTTAAATAAAGTAGACTAAATGAGAAAAATAGTAAATGCATGCATAATGAACTGTATTTTATAGAAGCAGAAAATAGATAGAAACTGTATTAGAAACAATCTTTCAAGGTTCAAGATAAAGGATGAAAAACTAACTTAGATACCTTTGTCAAGAATCCATGGCCAAAAACCATCTTCGGGAGGCTTAGTCCAGCTGACATGAGCATTGCTGGCCAATAAACAGCATGAAATCGTAATATATCCTGCATATAATTGTCAAATAGCAATTATATACAAGCAATATATAAATGAACTCCATGACATTTCTAGTCAATTAGGAAAAGGACAATGTCTCCTTCGTCAATGAAAAGGAAAAGAAAGAAAATACGGATGCAATTAACTGTCTAAAGTCACTGAAAAGTCACTAGCATGAAACTGAACGAGTCCACTTTAGTGGAAGAGACAAAAAGCGGGGAATTACTCATAAGAGAGTAAATTAATTAAACAAGTGCATCACAAATTAGGCTCTAGCACAACCTAAAACGAAGACGTAAGTTCATGTTCTGAGCTCCAGCTACTGTATTTTTTGGAATTATTAATGATGAAAATGACTTCGTTTCTACATATATATGTTAGTAGAATAATAAGAATATGGAATGAATAATCTTTATGATATTTTTCCAATTATGTAGGAATATTTTCCTTAATAGTTGATTGTATAATTATTATACAATCTTTCCTTTTGGAGTTATTTATAACCCTATAAATAGGGCTTCTACTTTGTAATAAAAACAAGTTTATTATATACAATTTATACAAATTAACCTTTGAATTTCGTTCCCGGCGAGCGGCCTTGAGCCGCTTGTCCGGCTAGCAATTTTGTCTTTCTTCCTTTGATTTTCTTTTCGGATGTATCACGGAACGTTGGCCTATGCTAATTATGTAGGCATGTCATAGTATTCTAGTTTTCTTCTTTTGATTTTCGCTTCTGAGTCATCATTGTTGCAGAATTCAACTTGGCCCAAATCGATTTTCTTTTCTTTTCAGTTTGGTTGAATCCAGTCTCAAGGGTATTTGAGAACTATATATAAATCAAATTTCTGATTTCTTGCTGGACCAGTCAAAATGGACATGGACAATGATCTGGTTTCTTCCTCTTCCTCTGCGGCATGTGTGGTGGAATCACCGGCTTCCAATGACAGGATTTTTCCGAGTATACAGAGGGAGGTAGATGCAAGAGGTGTGTTTGGTGGCTGTGGAAGGTGGTAGAGCCGTGAAGTTGCGTTGTTTATTTTACCCAACAGAAGCCGTCGGTCTGTGATGGAGGTAGAGACAACGGCTATGGAAGGTGGTAGAGCCGGTGTTGTAGGTCGTATATGGTTTGACATGCCCACAAGGTGAAGTTGTCGGCGGGCTGTTGGTGCTGCTGTGTGATTTTCGGCTCTTGATCTGAGCCTTGATCCGTTCATCTTGGTGTCAAAATCATTGGAGTATTGGTCGGGGAAAGCAGATTCCCAGAATTTTCAGTCTATCTTTGTTTCCTTCTTTTTCTTTGATTTGAACCTTCCTGCTGCCGGCGACTCAATTGGGCAGTGACGATCAGCCGCGCTTTGCCTAATTATTTTGGTGACTTATTTAGGCTATTCTGAATAGGCAGTTATTGGGCTCTTGTTTGATGGGCTGTAGAATATATGGGTTTTGTAGTGATTGGGCCTGCTGGAATTATTGGAGCCAGTTAGTAAGCTGGGTGTGTTAACAATTGAGTTGGGCCTCCATTTATTCTATCCACTGTTGGGCTTTGACTGGGTTGTTATTTCACTTCGTGGGTATAGTGGCAAAATAATGGTGTTTTTTATTTTGGGAGTGCAAACGGTTAAGTTTGTGGTTGCTCGAATGATGAGCTAGAGTTTTGGATTCTTGGAGAAGGATCATGATAGATATCCAATTACATTGCAGCCAAGTCATCAACTATTCTAGAGTGTTCCATAGTTAGTTAGTAAAAGGGTAATAGAAAGCTAGCAGATTATCTATAAATGGAATAAGTAGGAGCTGGGATAGGGATCATTGAAGTACTGATTTCCTGTTAGGAAAAGGGGGAGAGATCAGGCCTCTTGAATAGCCTGAAACTTGTAATTTCCATTCTATTGAAATATCAATACAAATACATTTCTCAGTTTACTTCTATTTTATCATCTGAAACTGGGGATCCAATCAGATCATCTTTGGGTTCTTTTTGGCGTAGTCTGTTTTGTGAGATTTCTTTCAACTACAGCATCTTAGTCAACGATATATTATTGGATTTTTGGCCGGTGGATTGGCCGTTAGAACTTTTGTCTGAACACAAATTATATGTTCGACAGAGTTCGACCGACAGAAAAGAAAGTTCATTGTGTGTGTCGGCACACTTCGTAGTCAGAACTTTTGTTGGAACACAAATTATGTGTTCAACAGAGTTCTCCCGACAGATAGAGCTCACTCTGTGTGTTGGACTGTCGGCGCACTTCGTGAATTTCCTTTGTAAAGTCTTCCTGGTGCGTGAGCTCTCTGAAGTATCTTTGGAGTGGTTGAATCTTCGATTCTCTTTGGTCGGTTGATTGAATTTTTGTCAATGTGTGACTCTTGTTGTAGTTGACGGTTGACATAATTTTTTTTTCAATATATGACTCTTCGGTGCATCACGTGTGGTGCGAGCATTCGATGTTTTGGGGATGATTTGTTAGCGTCATCAGTTTTTGGTCGGACATTGATTCTTTGCCGGGAATCATATCGAATTTTGAATCGGTTCTTGGGTTTGAAGTTGAGTAAGGTCGAGTTCTTGGTTTCTGGGTTCTACAAAAATGATGACTCGACATCACATGTAGTTTGTGATTGAAAATTGATGATTTTACCAGCATCAATTTGAGGGGAGATGCTAGTAGAATAATAAGAATATGGAAAGAATAATCTTTATGATATTTTTCCAATTATGTAGAATTATTTTCCTTAATAGTTGATTGTATAATTATTAAGCAATTTTTCCTTTTAGAGTTATTTATAGCCCTAAAAATAGGGCTTCTATTTTGTAATAGAAACAAGTTTATTATATACAATTTATAATATTCTTCACAATATAGAATAGATAGGTTAATCTGTTGACATTTGAATGCTAATTGACCAGCTTGTTTCCCTAAATCCCAAGAAAAAAAATATAAACAATGACAACACTCTGTCTGAAGAGTTAGTAGTATGAATACCTTGCCAATCAAGTGTAGAGATGCAGGCCAACCAGAAGAAATGGCAGTTTGTAAATTAGGTTTCTCCTTATCATCCAATAGAGCAGATATATAACTGCTTGACAAGAAGAGAGAAAAAGAATTTAATATAAAAATTAGACATGATCCTCCACTGTGTTAGAATAGTTACTAGATTAGGAACGCAAAAGCTATGATTTTAAAAATTAAAATTCGACTTGCTAGAGGAGATTAGGATTATGGCATGCACAATGAGTTAGAACCAGTCATGGAATTGATATATTACCCCAACAAAGCATCAAACCATACGTAAATAGTTTGTTTATCATCATTAGGAACTGCAATGCCCCAATCTACCGATGCTCGTGAAATGGAGAAATCTCTTAAGCCACTTTTGATCCAACCTTGCACCTACGGAAGTTCATGCAGAAAGAAAGTGAAGCTACAATAAATCTTGTAAAGACAAGATCATAGATTACTAAATGCTTAAAAGATACTACAAAAAAGCAGGAGCACTTTCAGTAGAATGGTGCAGATCAGGACATCGTCTAACCTCATTCAAACGATAAGACGGCTGGACAAAATCTGGGTTTTCTGTTAAAGTATCTTCCAACCGTTTTTGATACTTCGATAGGGCAAAGAAGTAATTGTCTTCCTTCCTCAGAACACATGGCTTCAGGTGCATGGAACAGCAATTATTTTCCAGCAATTCTTTCCCATCCTACAGATTTCATTAGGAGAAGGTTAAAGGAATAAAGCAGCTAAACAAGGGGAAACAGAAATATCTAGTCATATGGTGCAATAAACATCTAGAAAGCTGACTTCAAACAAATATTCATGCTCACATTCTTTATTCGATTGGTCACTCATAGTACAACTGTGTTCCTTGTGTATAACATTCTCCAATTCAACCGATAGAATATATATGGTTTCTATTTGCGTGTTTGGCTAAGCTTATAAGGTGATTATAAGTAGCCATATGCACCTCAAAACTAATAATAAAAGCTGGACATATAATCATATCCCTAGATATAATCCCATTGTGCTTATCACTCAAAATGCAATATCGATCTACTATGTGGTCCTCTCAGTTCCTTTCACCTCTTCTACCAGTCCTTTCCCTACTCGGGTTTCTCCCATAAGTCTAACGAAAGTACATAATCACAGTCCAGATTTACAGTAGTCATAGAGAAATTGAAAATGTGATAAACTCTTACAAGCAAAGAACAAAGGACAAGAAAAATGAGGCAAAAGGGAGTACACTAAGGACTGAGAATCACAGTCGTACTGGCCTATATTGAGTTGTAACATATTACCACTTGATATCACAAACCAACTATAACTTATCCAGACACATAAATTATCGACTTAGTAGTCTCAAAACTAACTTCATTTATAGGAGGGTCAGAATCACATCATATCAATTTATCAAATCTTCAAGAGACTTCAGTAAGCGAGTCGCATAATATCTCAAATTGTATACACTCATGCCAGAAAACTTTATTCTTTTAGCCATCTTTACAGTCAACTTAGATAAGCTACGCAATTAATAGGATAAAAAAAAAAGTTGCTTGTTTAAACACTGGACATTACCTTGTATTCCTCACAATTGACACAGTACAATCCCTCGTAATCAGCCCGATAGATATCACCATTTGCAAGAACCTTAGAATAGAATTCCTTCGCTAGGGCTTCATGTTTTGTGTCAGTCGTTCGAATGAACTTATCATAAGCAATGTCTAACTGCCATAATGAACGAGTTAAAGATAAATAATCAAAAAACGATGTCATCATAATAATTGAAATTTTAACAACAGTTAAATGCATGGAGGTATATACATCTCTCCAAAGTAACTTGTAAGCTTGTGAAACAGAATCACAGTGTTCCCTTGGACTGGAACCATTAGCAGCTGCAGCGCTAGCAATCTTTTCCCCATGTTCATCTGTGCCAGTTATAAATATAACCTTCTTCCTGAGAAGTCTCTGCCATTAACAAAAAGAGTTACAAAACTCAGCCATGTCACTAAAGAACCACTCAGCAATTAAAATTTTCAATTATTACATGGATTATTCACAAAATAGCACACAAATCCACAGATGCACTACCTGAAAACGTGCAATGGTATCAGCGGCTATGGTGGTGTAGGCGCTGCCCATGTGAGGAGGGGCATTTACATAATAAAGTGGAGTGGTGAGTACAAATGCCTCTGCATTGGAATAATTAATATTGGCATCCGTATAACTCTTAGTAGCACTGCAACTACAATAGCGAACTCCTTTCGAGAAAGAAGAAGAAAAGAGCAATTTCTTGCAAAAATACTTTTGATTTTTGGACTGGAATTTTTGGGATTGTATTGTACTGTATAAACGAGAAGATGATAAGAACCAGAAGCTGTTTTGCATCGAGTGTTGAACTCTACATGCCATTTTCTTTGAACAAGGTGCCAAAGCCTGTCACGACTTTGAGGATCATGTCATGTTACAGGCCAGTTCAAAGGGGCCTCAACTGCAGAGATCTAAGGACAGTGAATTAGTTTTGAGCAACAGCACCTTACAAGTTTGACAATTGGCTATTGATAATGCCCGAACAAGATCAAAGAAAGTTAAAATTCCAAACTTGATTGGTTAACCAATAAGAAAAATGATTTCTGACGAATTCCTTCTGTTTGATTCCTGGAGAAAAATAATAATGAAATGTAAGTGAAAAAGTGGAGAAACTCAAGGTGTCATTTGCTGCCATTGTCTTCCTTCTAATTGTAAAACCTTCAACTTTAGTTTCATTAAAATCACATAATTAAGTGCCCATTAACTGAAATCTCATGTGTTATTTTGTTGATAAACCACAAGAATTTGAATAAACCAATAATTAGACAATTGAAAAGAAAATGCATAAAATTCTAATACATAAAAGTCCCATCTTTCCCGTCATTAAGCTAAAACATTTTTCTTGAATAAAACTACACATTCCCATAAAATCTGATAAAAATAAAATCCATAGAAACTCAATCTATCTGAAAAAAAAAAAAACCACAACCCATATTCTCAGACACTCCTAAAAGTATAGGAACAATAAAAAATAATAAAAGAGAGAGCCTTTACCTGTGGAACAGAGCAAGTGGCAGATGAAAATTTGCTCAGTTAGAGAGTGAAGTGTCAAAGGAAAACCGCAAGAACAGCACACTTTTTGACGAAAAACTGAGCCTTTTGGATTATACCTTAAAATTGGCTATCAGCTTCGCCATATCCAGAACTGGTTTGTGCGTTTTCTTGGGGTCTTTGCGGACTATGAGCATTCTTGTGCTTACTGCTTAAAATTACATTTTTTTCCTAATAAAAAAGTAAGTTAAAAGTTACTTTCAAGAACTAAATTAAAATAACTTTAAAATACAAAATAACTTAAAAGATAATTTGATGAGTTTTGCTTCGGGTACATTAAGGGTGTCACAAAGATGTTCATAATGGACACTCGACACCTC
>CAIGRB010124477.1:13681-24851 GCA_903798255.1 Fraxinus quadrangulata | reverse complement strand
GATAAGATTCAACTACAACGTCAGGAAAGCTCTGGGCTTACACCAAGCATGCTGTCCGGGTTTGGACGACATTGAAGTGCATGATTTCAAATCGGAGTCTGTGGGAGAAGACGACGTCGGCCAATTTTGAAATGGGCAAGTTTCTCTTAAATCAGGAGGCCACAATCCCACCGTCTCTTTCTTTATCTTTAATTTCTTTTAATTAGGCAAATTAGCCTCAAAATTCGAAAGCACAAGTCCGTATGTCTCACACATACACCTACCTACCTCTTCAACTCTGTTAAGCCTCTATTTGATAAAATGATTTGAACCATTTATTTTAAAATGGGAATTTTCCCTCTTTTATCCAATGATAAATCGACAACCTATGTCTTATGTATAAGTAAAAAGAACTTTTTGGATTTTAAGTGAAGAAAAAAAAAAAGAGAAACGATCCCGAAGATAAGGAAAAGATCTTCGAAAAATGAGATGAATTTATAATATCTAAATATATTTAGATAGATATCTTATCAGAGTAAATTTTAATAAAAGTTAATGAAATGTGTGGTTGAAAAATTTTGAATCCCATAAAATATATTAAAATTTATTGTTAACTTTGATTAAATCAATATTTTAATCATTACCAAACTCGGCTAAACCTCAAAAACAATATTGCAAATCCAACTAATGATGCCAGTGGCCGACAAAATGTTCCTCTCCTCACATGCAGCAAACAAAACTTGCACATTCGCTCCTTTTCCTCTGTTGAAAACCGCAGTAGGAGGAAAATCTACAAAATCCTCTATATACTTAATTAAAATAAAAAGATACCCATAAATAGAAATGAAATTACTCTATGTTCATATTCTTGGCTTAATCCCGGATGCTAAAATGCCAACCATCTTCACCTCACACTCCAAATACATCAAATGGGTTAATTTGGAAAGATGGTAGGCAATTTAACACATTAAAAACAGATAAAATCTTATTCTTCATCATCATCATCATCATCTATATGGTGATATGAAATTGGGAAATGAAGTCTTACTTATTCTTAGACTTGGTGGGAATAGCTAAAAGTATCTGCTTCATTTGGAGTATGCAGATTCTTGATTTTCTTGGATAAAGGCTCTGGTGAGGAAGAAACTGATGTTGCTGCTGAAGAACACACTGCCCATGAATCGTTTGAGCTATCAAAGCTAAATGAAACATCCACAACCCCTTTGGGACTGCCTGGCAATGATCCAAAGCTTCTTTTGTTTAATGAATGGAGCTGAATCCTTGTTGCCACCTCCAGTATTAGACTACAACATTCCTCCACTTTGTCCTGTTTCATTGCACATTTAATTTCTTGAACCCAAAAAATACTAAAAAGATTCTAAAGTTACAAACCTTGTCGATTCCGGTAATGCTTAATAGTTGATCTTGGTACTCTAATCCAATGCAAGGCTCTAAGCTACTGAAAACGTACAGCATTGTGGCATTGGCTAGTGTAGAAGGCAGATAACACATGAATCTATAATCTGCAATTGATATAAGACGAGAATGAGTGAAGAAGCCCAAAAGGGAAAACTTTGACAATATTGAGAAAAGGCTAACCAGCAATGATTGACAGAAGCAAGCACTCGCATCTCCTGAGAAATTCACAGCACAAATTGCTCTTCAATCCCAGCCTCCTTGCAATGTAATCAAGAAATGAAAGTGGGGTCACTGGATTCATCTTCCACTGCAGTGTGGACAGTACTAAAATCTCCATTCTTTGAATAGTTTTTGCCTCAAAAACATATTTAGACTCTTCCACCTATTTACAAAAACAAACCCTTATAAATCATCTAACCATTTTACATAAGAAGAGATCCATCACAGTTTTGAATTTTACTTACTTGGAAGTCTAAAAGGAGAGGCACTTGAGTCTCCTCTACTTTTGCAGCCAAAGAAAGACAAGCCACAGCTGCTAGTTGAGTTATCCATGGCTTCTCAATGTGAGACTGAAACCCACAGAGGAACCTATCCAAATAGTTAACTGAAAGAACCGCAGTGAGAGCTGAAAAAGAGTAATATTCAATAACCTTGAGCATCCACTCTACTGTCTCACCTCTAGCCTTAGCCAAAGATGGGTTCTCTTGAATCCCATTGTACATTTCATTTTTCTGCTCTTTAGACAATAAAGAACTCAACTCTTCATCTTCCCAAAGCAAGTCATGTTCCAATAACACCACTGGACGTTGACAGTTTATGAATTCAGCAAGAAATCTACTCTCTTCTTCTGTGAAACGTTTATTATCTCTGTTTTCAACTTCTCCATTATCCCAATGTTCCTCCTCACAATACAAAAAATCTAAAGCTAATGGGAAATTTAGTTGATAAGAAGCCATCTTCTTCCAAGAAGATGAATTTCAAAGCATACATTCATTAAAATCAAGCAGAAGTGAATAGCATGATAAAGAAACAGAGGGCTACAGAATTGCTCTGAGCCATCTCTATGTGAAGTTGTAGAGGGAGACCCTAGCCAATGCCCACAGATTGCGTTTTTATGGGTACTGGCTAAGTGGGCTTTGAGCTATGGCCAACTATTGTAATCTCTCAGTTAGGTGTGTGTGAATCATGGATCATGCAGCACAATAACTCGACACGTGAGTGCTTGTACGCGTGTTATATGTATATGTGGATTCATCTGAATAGAGAGAGGCCCACAGGGCACAGATTAGATGCAATTAATTAGCTAAAATAAGCTGGATCAACCAGCTATGGTCCTTCCCATAAGAGATGGCGTCTTCTAGCGTTTTATAGTGTAATATGCTAATACTCGTGTCTATTAAACCACGAGTATGGTTTTACTAACTAAAGAAAGAAGAATACAGTATTTATTACTATTTTCAACTGCTCTTTATTTGCCAAAAGCTCTCATCTCAACCAAAAAGCAGCCAAAAGGTTGAGTTGCTCTGTTTTTTTCCTTTTGAAGAGTAGATGGCCAAAATCCAATGAAGATTTTAAAATAGACACACAAAGGTGGTCCATGTTGGTGGTATTGTCATTCTATTATTGGACTCCAGATTGACTTATTTACAGCCCTTTAAATTGAAATTTAATTAAAGGAAGTTTGATAAACAATTTAAATAAAAGGAGTAAAAAGGGTAAATTTCATGTACAGTCAGTGAAGTTTAAATGAAATCTCTATTGGGTCACTAAACTTTAATTTATCTTAATTGGTTACTAAACTTCAATTGGTTTCAAAATTCACCATACTGACACATGTCGTCTTCCAAATTGATGAAAATTACTTAATTGACAATTCTAGATTCTCTATGTAATCACTGTGTAACATGTCACTTTATCACCAAATCATTTTACCATTTTGATTTATAGTGTCAAATATCGATTATGTAGAAATCAAATATTGTATAAGGGTCAACTAAGTAATTTTCATCAAATAGGGTACAAAATGTGGAGAAATACGACAGACTAAATTGAAGTTTTGTGACCTAAAAACCAAAGGAAAAAGTTATCTTAGTGGCAAATGTGTGTGATGATTCAGTTCCCAACAAAAAAACTGAGATAGTGATATTGGAATTCAAAAGAATTTGTTGCTAAGAATAGAGAAAAAATAGTATACATATAATTGCCTTGAAATTTCTTAAGGAATAGTCTAATAATGCATGCAGTGAAAATACAGTGTCAGTACTGTATTTACCAAGAAACATGCTACATATAGTCATAGAGGACTCGACTCGACTCATTTCAATTCAGCTCATCTTGAATCAAAGTGTATAATTTGTGCAAGTTGTATTGCAAGAGAGAGAGAATGGCAATGATAAGTTGCTTTCTTTGGGTTGCTGTGCTTTCACTCATGTCTTTAAAGGCTCAATATTCGAGGTCTTAATGAAGCTCGCTCTAGAGAGAAAATGTGAGACAAAAACGGAATACTGCTTGCAGGGGAGAGCGAGAAAGAGAGTCGTAACTCATAGATTTTGGACGCAAGTGGTAGTTGTGTTACGTATATTTATGGGTCATTCATCAAAATCCACCGCTTCTAGCCTGTTTGAGAGTGTTTCTATTTTTATCTGTGGAAGAGTTTCTACGAAAGTTACAAAAATTATTAAACTATGTATAAAAACAATTTTCACTCGAAAGTAAATTTTGAATTTCCAAAAGCACGATCAAATATGCCTTTTTTATTCTCATACTTTAAATGGGTAATGAAACTATCAAAACACCTAAATCCTAATGCTTGATGCTGTTTCAGATTTTGGAACAGTAATTTTGGACTCTTAATCCAATGAATTTGATCCAAACTCAAATTTGGAACAAATTTTAAGTTTTTAACCTAAAATCATGGCCAATACTGCTGTTTTATTTCTGAATCTGGTCAAAGTCAGATGACACTCACTTTCCTCTCTCCTCTCTCTCTCTCTACTTTAAATCAGATGGGAGGTTGATGGGACCAGTCCGTAGTACAAATATTCATCACACCGTAGAATTAGAATGTTACTATTTTATTATGTATCATATTTATTCTCCTCGACTTGACTCGACTAATCTTGATAGCATATAAAAGAGCATCAAGATTTAGACCTAGAGCATTGTGAACAATATACATGTTTAGCTGTTTTCAAGATTCACACAAAATATCGAAGTTTCGTCGAGTTGGATGTAAAAAATTCACGGGTATAATTTGTCTCCACTCTCATTCCGCTATACTATCACTCAATGAAAACTTGCGTTAGCTTGGAGTAACGTTTCAATCTCTTGTACGCTTCTTACAAGTATGGAGCCAAGAAACATTTATTGCCTCTCCATATTTGAGGAGTTTAGAACCATCCAATCATGTCAAATCCAGTATAATAAGCCTCTTAGTATGTTTTGAGTACAAAGATTTTAACTCTTCCACAAGTCATTTTATGGGTACATAAACAACGTAAATTTCCATTTACATTTGATTGATGAATTGATGAGCTAACCCAAAATCCATGAAAGTTCCAACAGGTAAACACACAAAGCTTGACTATTTGACAACTCTATTGTCTGATTCTAATGTGACTCACTATGGAACAATCAAATTAAAAGGTCATACATGTATGGTCACAAACATCCTACTCCTGTAGTCACAATCACTTTTCATTGCCCTCCATAAAATTCCACAAATGACTAAAGACATTGATTATCATCACAATGCAAATGTTTTCTTCATATCATTGCATGAATTTATAGAGGAAACCATTGGTACAATCCAGTACTCTTAAAAGCGCGTCTAGTTGCTGCCCAAGCTTCACCTAGGCGAGAAGCTTATTTAGACCTAGGCCTCTTAAGCTCGTAAAGCTTAAAGTTTGACTTACCGTCTAGCCACATTTTATGCTTTTTAGAATATTAAGTACAAGTTAACATTTTACCATCTAAATTATTTTATGTAAATGAAACATTACAGTAGTCTAGGTTGATCTCAAGTAATGAAACAGTGGAGTTTTCACATTTTCAAGGAAACAATTTCTAAACTAGATCTATCTCAAATATTAAGCATCATAATCGGGATAGAAGCTTATAATTTTCTAGATATACGGGGTAATACATGCCACCAAAAAATTGGATCAAACTTTTTTGTTTAGAATTTACATCATAACAGATTATCTGTACATTACGTCACTTCTCCAAAAAGTACAATGCCTCAAACGAGGGAGGAAAACTCATTTACATGCGATGAACTTCTTGTCAACAATATAACAGCCAAGAGAAAATAGATTGTTATTCAATCATTTCTTTGTCTCAAAACAAAATGAAACGCTGCTGGTCAACTAATATCTACCACAATGAAAAATGGTGTCACAGTGGGAGACGTGGGGAGCTGAATAAGTATAAACATTAACCATCCATCTTAAATATCGTCTAAAACTGACCGAGATGCCTCTGGTGATGTAAAAGTCATAGCCAAACTTCAATGTCAACATTGAGAGGAACCATCTCAGAAAAATCAGCCACTGCCGCGTTTAAACTGTTCTTTTATATATCTTTCAGCATGAGAAAGATACTTATCTCGGATGTAAGCTCGAATGCACTTCTGGTAGGAAAAGTCTATCCATCCACCATCAGTTCTCACAACAAAAAGGCACCTCGATTGTCTGAACTGGGGGTGTCGATCAACCTACAAGCAAGTAAATAACGAAGAGCCTATAAGTCCAAGACTTAAAGTAGATCTTAAAATTAATATTAACTGCCACAATTATGTGTCATCATGTCAAAAAACATTTAGCCCATATTTGGTTTAGCTAAAAATCAGATTTTTAGCAGATTTTGATAGAACTTGATGAAATGTGCGTTTGAAAAATTAAAAAAATTTGTGGGTCACATGAAATATATAGTTGAAAATAAATTTGAGAAAAAATGACTTTTAGAAAATGAGGGCCAAACGGGGGTTTAGTGTTCACAAAAATCAATCAGCAAATCCATGGTATCAGACTGCTGAATTACCTTCTGTACATTCACAAAGACAAAGATTTGTCTAACTTATTAACACTGCTCTCCAACAACAAAAAGCAAACAAGATAGCCTTATTGATAAGTGTATTTATACACCTATCTGTGCCGTTAAACTAGAGCAATTATTGTTATTTTAAATTAATTGAAACTTAATTTTGTATATATTTTGTTTGTTAGGTGCATCTCGATGGAAAATGATGGAATTGGACAAAAGGAGCAAAAAATTGGCTAAAGTGGAATTAATACAAAGTTTGGGGAATAAATCGCAAAGTGCTAATGGTTGATTCGGAGCTAGTATCGATGATTGGAGAGTGATTGCAGTCAATTAGATGGATTTGGAAGATAGATGATCAAGAAGATATGAAAAATGGACCAAAATGACTAAAGAATGAAATTCAGAGACCAAACTGCAACAAATAGAACTTCACTATGGGGGAGGGGGGGGGTGTGCACGCTTTTCTTCTCTCACGCGCGACACCCTAGTGTCCATTTACCGAGAGTAAATCCAATGGGCGACGCGCGTGCAGTGGGACAAGTGACAAGCGCGAGGGTCATTTCTGGGCCTGAACGGCCCAATTTCCTAGTTTGATCTAAATTCTTATGAAAATCAAATTTAACATAATATTTAACCTACAAAATGGTGGCCATAACGAACTACTAGATATCAAAACCCTATTTTTCACCACAAGAGAGGCTAGCACAAGATTCAAAGGCAATTAACACAAGAGATTAAAAATTCAAAGTCCAGGTGGAAGATTAATGAAGAAAAAATTGATTTTTCACTTTCCAATCATTGTTTTCCATTTCAGGTGATGTTTTTCCAAATATTTTTGTGTACTTCACATAACATGTTAGACTAATTATTTTCATGTATTGGATGAAAATGAAACATTTTATTATTTATTTTTAATTTAAGACAAGTAGCTATTTAAATTATCGCTTTTCTTGATTAATCTTGCATGCATAATTTTATTATTTGATTGCTTAATCACCAATTAAATATATAGTTGCTTGTTGTAGTGTTAGGAGGTTCACAATAGGTCTCGAACACTGCTTAATTAACATACTTGCAATAGACATTAGGAATAATATTTATCACGTATGCAATCTTTGAGATAATTGTGAAATTGAATATTTTCTATTCATTAGAATTCGGATTAGGAATATATTCCGGTCGTGACTAAAATAAATTTAATTTGTCTTGAAAAAGAGAATTAATTATAATAGAATTATCGATTGTTAAGAATGCATGAATGATACTAGCTACGTAGTTGAGAATTGAAATAGATAATAATAGGTGGATTCGTAATCCAATATACTCATTCTATATACATATAAAATTCGAATTTTACAAGCTTCTATAGATTAATTTAGAATAATTACAAACCACAACTCTCTTTTGTTTGCTTGCTTTAAAATTGATGAGAAACTAGTATAATTGATTGAATTTTATTCCACATGGGACGATACACGTTATTCATTACGTATTACTTGTCAACGATCTCGTACGTTTGCGAGATTCGCATGACCACTTATCTCTCATAAATTATCTGCTACTTTTTTTTTAGTAGAAGGGAAGGAAAATTCATAGTTACTTGGATATAAAGAGAATGAGGCCTCAAAGTCAAAGACATGCCCAGCTAACAGTCAAATTGTTAGTTCGTCTGTCATTGCAGATGTTATTCAGAACTGAAACATCTTTGGTATACTATTGAATGATGATCATAACTGAGTAAAATTATAATCATTCTGACTGTTGATCTTCAGATAATCATCGGTTAAAGGCCATGCAGCATTATTTTGTAAGAACCATTTCTAGGTGTTACACAAATGACTGTCCTGTAAACCCAACTCATCCAAGTACACCAAATTTGGATACTAAACACTGGGAATTATTAAAATCCAACATTAAAATGCAACTCTCCATATTTTATCTGGTGAAAAGCTTATCAATGTCATGCTAACATTGATTAGGAAACAATTAAGTGAATGCTATCAGGTCGACAAGCTAGAAAAGAAGTAACACGAAGTAACTAACCATAATTGAATCAAGTCCGCATCCAATCTTCGCTTCAGAATGAGGATGATAAGCAAGAAGCTTATCTACCACAACTTTCTCGTCCTCCGCTGAAAGGCGTTCTCCATCAATATATCTAGCAGAAAAAGACATTCAATATTAGAGGCTTTTTAGAATCAAATTCATATATATATGCAGGGAGTAAATATAATCCAAGACATGAAGTCCACAACAAGTACAAATGCTTAATTCTACCATGCAGGTGAAATGTGCAGGGACAAGCATGATTTGAATGGCACGCCTTTCAAAAATGAGAACCATTTTTAGTCTATTTATCCTTCTCAAGCAGAAGTTAAGGTTCTTGTGTTTCAAAATACCTGTCTGTCTATCATTTTACCGTGATCATTTTGTTTATGTGGCTACAACAATTTTGATAGTGCTTCTTATTTGATTATCTACACGGAAAAGAAAATTTACTCGACAGTCAAACTCTACAACAAATTTAAGATGAGGCAAAAAAATACTGCAATGTCTTCAATATAAATGATATTGGTTTCATCCAAAAAGATCACTAGTACAGCTTACTATTTGCAAGTCCAGTGAGACCTAAAGTAGAAATGCAACTTATTCTTGTATCTTTTAAGGATTTAAAAGAAGACAAAAGTAGATAAGCAGAAATATCATCTAGATTTTAACAAAATAGTAGGGTTTTCCATTTCGGAGTAAAGAAGACAATATTTTACCAAACTCAATTATAAATATTGAAGCTGAAATAATAGTAATTACTAGAGACTTCACAAAGTACAATAATTTCAGGAAGCAATATATGAGAGGCGTAAAAGAATTTCTATTTTTTCACTTTCAATTACATATATGACAAACACCGCAACTAAAGGTATAACTGTTGCAAGGTAACGAGTGAACCGCATTTTGCATACTCTTGGCAAGGGAAATATAGACCATACTCGAGTTTGGATACTGAAGGCAGATTGTGAAACTTTAGTTCCCAACTATGAGAATTCCTATTTCCCATTATCTAGTATTGGTTGTTCGAAAATTTCATTCCACTTTGCTTGACTAAGCCCCCTATTTGATATCCATTATAAAGAGAAATTGGGAGAAAATGATGTTTTGAATGGTGATTTTTTTGGAGAATGTGTGGTTAAAAGGTAAGAAAAAATTATGAATTTACGTGCAAATTATTTTATTGTATGAATGTGTGGTTGAAAATGAGTATCAGAAATAAAGAGTTTTATTTCAATGGGAATCAAACAGGGGCTAAGAATAATCTCCAAAGTCAACAAAATCTTGAAACCTTCTAAAATACTTCATTCAAAATTAATTTAAGTTGACCTCAGCCACCAAGATTATTGTCAATACTAGTTTATCAGATTTCCTAACCTCTGCACCTAACTATCTTCATTGAAAATGTAGCAACTACTGAATAAAGTGTCAAAATCTTCTAAAACTGTTTCCCCTCAATTTTTCTTCTATAGGTACCTCTTTAAGCACCTCACCAATTTATGAATATGCTCATTTCTAGTGTTATCTTCTCTAGCTTTATCACAATTCTATCTTAACATTCTCCCATCAGCTACACTTGACTTATGTAGATGTTTCTTCTAAATCGACACTAAATTATATACAATATCCTTCAATTATAGTAGTCCTGTAGAATATTCCTTTAATCTTATGTGATCCACAATCACAGAGATGCCTCCAGTCAATTAATCATCTTTAATCCTTTAAGTGACTATCTCCCTCGAACAAACTATGCTCCAAGCAATTATTATAGACTTTCTAAGGCTTCAATAATAAATTCTTAAGCAATAAAATCAACTAAAGTGCCTCCTTTCACAATAACTTGCACATGATTTCTTTACACCCTATAGATCAAGTGATTTTGGACAACTTCGAATGGAAAATGAGGGTGTTTTCAAAATTGTGTGAATAGGGCATCCTTGTATAGTGACAAACAATTGATTATTTGAGTTAAGGAAAAAATAAATCCAAAGCATCCCTCTATATCAAACATATTGATGCAAGGTAACACGGGATACATGATACATTCAAACAGAAACCATTACACACCGAGAGCATTCACACCGATGGAAAATGGATCGGGTATGATGATTATCCCTACCTAAGGAGATGTTTGAACTTTTCAAACTTGAGTTTTCCATCTGAGTCGCAGAGGGGAAATTTATTGTGGAATTTTCAAATATATACTTTTATATACCCGCATTATTATTATAGTGGAAATTTACTTAAAGTCGTGAGGAACTTGTTTAAGGATATATTACAATTTTTATTGAAAGTGACCTTACCTTGATTAATATTCAGAAATACTCTTCTACCTCAAATGTGTAAGAACTCATCTCTAAGCTTCTTAGCATGCAGACAAAGAAACACAATGTGTAACAAATCGATTTTTGAAAGAGATTGACGGCACTATGAAGTAGCGTGTCAAGCGTCACATGGCATGGTATAGGAAGCCCATCACACTCCTTTACGAGCCACTTCAGATCATGTTCAAACCTAGGGCGGGGGGGCATATTTTGGACCAAAAAAAAAAAAAAACTTGAAACAAAATAAAAACAAAAAATTGAAAAAAAAAAATTGCTATTTTTTGGATGCATCACAATTGTTCTATATGAATTTTCATACTTAGAAAACAATGTAATGACTTCATTATCAATACGTATGA